>OVAP01008166.1:0-10121 GCA_900406295.1 Aurinia saxatilis
TTTAGATGTTTAAACATCTATGCATTGGATATTTTGCAAATTAAACAATTATCGATTAAATAATGATATAGCATATTTTAAAGCTATAACAAAATTAAATATAGTAATTATTAAAAATATATTAAAGCATTGTCGAGAGGCTATTGTAGAAGGAACATCTATTATAGCACTAATTATGAACTATAAAATAAAACAATACAACATTCGAATAATGCTATTGTATAATGACACCTACTATAGCAAAAAAAAAAAATGCTGTTATATGGTGACACCTACCATAGCTGCCGCTGACATAGCGTTCTTTAAAACGCTATATATTACCTATAATAGCATAATTTCTGCACTATTAAAAGCCAAATTTCTTGTAGTGACCATTTGACAAGGAGATAAGAAACGTAAGTCATGTTTTCTTGCTTCCTTTCTGCACCATTATCAAACCCCATTCCTCATGAGTTTTCTGCTCTTGTTGCTCACTTTGCTGGCAATCACGCACCTGATTACATTTTCAGAGCTATGTTGTGTTCAATGTTCGATGTGCGCTCTCTCACTCGCTATGTTGTCAATGATCCTGTTTTTGATTCGTGGTTATCTTTTTCACCTCGAAGGACCTAATGTAATATCATCCCACTCCGTGAGCCACAAGTAACGTCCACTTCATATTTCGAGAATTAACTAGATTTAGTTTTTTTTTACTTTAAAATACGAGAATTATGTTATTGCATTTTATTATTATTATTAGCTAAAATGATCTTTTCTGCTGAAGAATAAATAAAACATTTTTGTGGGAAGAAATAATTTATTTGATTTTAGAGCATATTGCAGCCGCAGAGAACATGCAGCCTCGATCGTCCACTTTCCCATAAAGTCAGATAATATATATATATATATATATATATATTATATCGAAGGAAATATCAATTCTTGACATGTTAAATCACATAGATGTACACACGTATACATAAACCCATTACCATCTTTATGAAAAATTTAACAATTTGTCAGGAAAATAGGATTATTGATGTGGAAATCAGGAAATGGTAGGGTTCTTGAATATGATACATTTATCATCTTACATGATTTGATTCTGTACGTCGGTGAGCACCCCCTAAATTATAAATAAATGTATTTATTTCGTAATTTGAGTTACCTTTTTTATATGTCTTTATGAAGTTATTATAAATAGGAATATTGATGTAAAAATCAAGAATTGAAGTGCGGAAGGATTTGTATAGCAAAAAAAATCATAGTAGAATTAGTGCAGTTTGCATAGAACAGTTGAAAAAATATAGCATAAAATAATGATATAGTAAAGAGTAATACGATTACCCTAATTTTACTATGAGGTTTAATCACCATTTTTAGCCAAATATCAAACAAAAGTGAAGGAAAAACACAATCTACCCAAAGTGATTACGATTGCCATGTTTTAAATACATTTTAAATTGAATTGGTTAAGAAACATAATTATGTAGAACCAGACGTAAATCTCAGTGATTTGAGATCACATGTATGCCAGAAAAGAAAAAATATATATTTATTAACGGTGCTATGATGGTCCAAAGACTGGTAAATTTGTAATCAGTGTGCAACAAACGATAACTTACTCCACAAAACGTAGGCCCCAGATGTTCCTACTAGTATGGACCATTCGGTGATCGTTACAAAAGTAAAAGCCTAAACGCACGTTCCTAATCCTAAGCTCTAAAAAGGCAAAAGCGATTATCTTCTTTTGTTTGATAATTAATTACTCCATTCCAAACTAAATGATATTTTAAATTCTCTTACACTTAGGTGAAATAAGTTTTGTTTTGTGAACTGGTAAGTGATTAAAGTACTTTACAATGAAAACGGTAACAACTCTGTTTAACTAACCCTACAATGTTATGGAATTAAAACACTCTCGTACAGACATTTTTTGTAGAATAATAAATAAACAAATACTATAGTCCCCCAAACAGAATATATACCAAGAGTTTATGCTGTAATTATGAACCCATACCCGAATTATGATACATCAAAGAATACCCAATTAAGAAAAAAACCCAATAAATCAAGCATATGCCCCATCTTGTAACTTCTAGTTCTTGTTCGTTTTGTTGCATTAACCTCTCTAACTCTGTCTAAACATGATTACATTTACTACTATTCAGGTTTTGTACTCTCATTGCCGTGTACGAAGCAGCCGGTCGCCGATTGTTCTCATCTCGAAAGTCTTCACTGCTAATCCGACATCGCGGATCGTAGTATCTAGCACGTAAGGATTGTTCTCGAAAACAATTCGAGAATCATTGAAAAGATGACGGCAAGGCTCACGGCGCTGAGAGATCGAACCGTGGTAATGGAAGTAACGGATTTTGCTCTCGGCCTTGTGGTATGTTTTCCCTTGTAGATTCTGAGACATGTGGACGCCTGTCGCGAATACATTCTCTGGCTGGACCGCGTATTTCCGATCCCGTCTTGGAACCTTCTTCACATCTCTATACGCCATTTTCTCAATTCCCCATTTCCTGAAACATAACCATTTAGATATCTAATCAGTCGTAATCGTAATCACCATTAAATTAAATTTAACACACATTATTGCTAAAGGTTAGGGAATCAAAGTTACATAATATTCTAAACATATCTCACTCACATCACGTGATGTGAAAGAGAATCAAAAGACCTGGACCGACATAGGAGAGACTAAATACCCAATGTACAAAGACTTTCACAGGCCAAAAGTGTTGACAGAATCAGATACTTATTGTATATTAAACTCGTGATTCTATTCAACGTCACTCAATCACATGGGTCTTCATCAAAGCTTCAATCATTGAACTCGACAAAATCACGAGCCAACAAAACAAAAAAAAAACAAATCAATCTAAAACCTAACCATGATCTCTTGCCCAGTAAACTAATCCAAACCGAAATAATCTATCGAACCAAAAACCGAACCATATCTTAACATGGTTCAAATAGATTCGAACCCAAGCAAAAATTAAAAACTAATCTAAAACCAAAATATCTATCAAACCAAAAACCGAACTATATCTTAATATGGTCAAATAAATCACTTTTTTCTATATCCGAAAATCCGAATTCAAATCTGAGCCGAAATGTAAAACCTATCTACAACCAAATATATCTTTGCAAAATTAATGATATATTTTGACTAAAAACCAAATTAAGTATCGTCTCGATATTTTTTCTCATAAATCGAAAAACCGTACCAAAAACCTAAAACCTAACCATGATCTCTTGTTCTCCACACCAAAATCAAAATCTAATTTACCCCCTCAATAAACCGAACCGAACCAAGATAACCAATCCGCAAACAAAACCATATCAAAATCGAATTACTATGAGAGATTTTATAATTCCTCACCTGTAAGTCCTCGCCGGACCATCACCGGAATAACAAATCCGACTACTCATAGGCATCTGCTCAATAGTAAACTGAGAATATCCCTCCAAAGATTCCATCACCTTCCCAATATTCATCTTCTTCTCTTTCTCCGGCACATACATAAACTCATCAACATCAAAGAAAAAAAATCCACTTCGCCATAAATCTATACCGATGCAAACAATCATTCACCACCATGAACTGATTATGATAATACCCATCGAACCGTTCCTGATCTCGTATATCATGTACCGTCACTCTCCCTAACTCAATCCACGGCTTCAAAACCTCGAAAACCTCGCCGTGTATTCCTCCGGCGTCGTGGAGCACGAAGTGAGATCTCGACCCGAAGAATCGAAGATGGTACGCGATCCATTCACGTACTCGTTGTGGACTTAAGTTACCGTATAGCGAAGATCCACAATAGAGATAATCGTACTTCTTCTTGATTTTCGAATCGTAGATCTGAAAATTTACCGAGTTTGGTGATTCGGTGAGGACGAGGATTGAATCGGTGAGATTCCGATCTGGATCTCCGGTGGTGGCGTGAAGGAGTAGTTTTCCGCCGGAGTTTGTTGGATTTACGATTTGGATTTGGGAGAATGTGCAGTTGATGACGACGGTTGTGTAGATTCTTCCGTAGCCCCAATCGGGTAAGATTTTGAACCCGGGTGTTGTGATCGGATCTTGTTCCGGTTCCGGGTTTGATGGGACCCACTCACAGGTGTAGGAAGGGTGACCGTACACGTGGAGTGGTTTCGATGAGAGGCCGATAACGGCGAACGAGTTAACGCCGCCTCTGTAAGAACTCATTTTGATGAAGTTGTATGCTGCGCTGCCGTATCCATTAAACGTCCGTTTGATAACGCCGTTATCTAAAACTCTGTCTTTTGACTCAGACTCAATCTTCATCTCTGGTGAAGCAGATGATTCTACGGTGGTTGTTTTGTTCTCCGGTGAAGATTCTACGGCGGCGGAGGAGAAGCGGGAGAAGCAGAAGCGGAAGTCGGAGGTGGAGAGAGAGAAGGAAGAAGGGAAGAAAGGTAAGAGAGTGGCTAAAGTGAAGAGAACAAGTAACGCCATTAGAATGAGTTTGAGCTCGCCGGAGAAGTTCCATATGAGGAGGAGCTTCTTCTCTTTACAATGGGTTTGGTCTTTTTCTTTGACCATGGTGGTCGATTCAAGCTACTGGATCTCGGGAGGAAGAAGAAGATAGATTTTGATTTTGGTTTGTGTGAGTGTGTACACACCTGTGTTCTTGTTTTGTATTAATAGTAAGTTTATATATTAACTCGTTTTTGTTATTTTAATAATGTTTTTATTTTATTTTAAGTAGAAGATGTGTTTTTTTACTTTATTTAAACGTTTGTATTGTAGTGCTAAGAAAATGGTTCAAGGAAAACAACTTGCTTCGAGTTGAATTTGACAATTTGACACTTCAAAAAAAGTATATACATCAATTTGACAAATTTCAGTATATTACCTTTTTAGTCTTTCCGTTCTGTTTCTTATTTCTGTATTATTTTGACTTTGCATACGTCACAAAAGAAAATTAAAAAGCCAAGGAAAAATCCGGTCAGATATTGAATTTGTTTGTGCATATGATATTGTTTTTTTTTTTATCAACCGAGAATTGTTAATTGAGTGTACAAATGGGCTCGGACCCAATTACAACTAAATACGTTAAAGGTGATGTAATGAAAATTAAGCCCAAAACAAAATAACAACAACAACCAATGCAAAATATTTTGGTAAGAGGGCAATGTGTCTCGATCTAAGTTCACAAGAAACATCTCGAACCCTTCATCGTCAACACGGTCGAATCCATTAATCTCCACGAAACCTTCCATTAGTTGCCCAAAAAGATCCTTCGACAATCTCCAATCCGCCTCTTTATTAACTGTCTCGATCAAAACGGTTCATGTTTTACTCTTAAAGAATCAAAGATCTAGCACTATACGCAATTTTATGTGTCCCGGTTCTATCATTTTTTCACCTTCTTCACATCTCTATATGCCATTTTCTCAATTCCCCATTTCCTGAAACATATCCATTTTAGCTATCTTAGCAGTCTCTCGGTCCATGACATAAGCTAGTACAAACAAGTAAGCATCAACTCTTAAATCCTAATCACCATTAAATTAACACAATATTCTAAACTCCCACTCACATAACGTGATGTGAAAGAGAATCAAAACACTTGGACGGACACAGGAGACTAAATACAGAATGTACAAAGACTTTTACAGGCCAAAGGTGTTGCGAGAATCAGATACTTATTGTATATTAAACTCCTGATTCTATTCAACGTCACTCAATCACATGGGTCTTCATCAAAGCTTCAATCATTGAACTTGATAAATCCACGAGCCAACACAAAAGTAAAAAGAGATCAATCAAAAGAACCTAACCATGATCTCTTGCCCACTAAACTAATCCATCGAACCGAAAACCGAACCATATCATGATTGGTGAGTGATTATTAACATGATTAACATATAATTATGTTCTTAAAGCTAAAGGACAATTTTCTATGCTAGGGTAACTAAAGCACATGTGATAATTTCAACAGAGTTCCAAATGTTGATCACACTCAACATTTGTTAGGAAATATATAATTGGATAACTTCGTTGGTTGCATAACACTGCTGGGGTTCCAGACTTTTGTTTTGACTTTGCTAAAGGTTAAGTTTTCAGATTAGATGATTAGTTTGTTTGTTGGTAGAGTTGTTGAAGTGTACAATTTAAATGCTGGTCGTGCAGTTATTCAACACAATATGTGAAGGAATACATAGGAGCAGAAAAACCTTTCAATTGGAGAATTGTGGCATTCTTGCAAGTATAATGGCCACGGTCTGGATTATAATCAAGGTTTTGCACCACTTCTTCTTATCCAGTTTGAACTCTGCCTTTGCTATGGTTTTTAGTTGAAATTGTAAGACCCTGTTCAAATCTTTGTATAGATAGCCATAGACAAAGTATAATCAATTGGATTGATGCCACATGACAGCTTTCAACTCTGTTTGACTTTACAACTAAAGGAATTATGCAGGTACATAGTCTCTTTAAGCACCCTTTATAAATGATTCTTAGAGTTTTGCTCACATATTTGTCGCGATTGTATCGAATCTTGAAATGTTCAAATCATTTGATGACACTATAGGAAGCCGTAAAAGGTCAGTATTGGCGTTTATGTGATGCACAAGGAAAACCAGCAGGCGTAATGGGATGGAGCTGTCACATTCCTTGATAACCATGACACTGGCTCTATACTCAGGTTACATAACAATTTCTTCTGATGATCATTTGTTCGAAACAGAGCTCACATGTTTTGCTAACTTCTTATGATGTTTTATTGCTGCCATAGGCCCATTGACCGTTCCCTTCACATCATATCCATTTCAGCTGAAATCAGTTCCAGGCCTCAAGGTGATATATATATGGTATATATAATTTTATGGTAATATATATATATATATATAATAATCTATGTATATATAATTTAATTGTTTTTATAAATTTTATTATTTACTTATAAGTTTGTTAATATGTTTCGAGGTTCACAGATGACGGGATAGTTGCTATAAAGGTTCGGAAAATCATTGAGAGGGATTTCAAAGAGCCACATGCAAACTGGTCCCAAGTCCCGCTCTACATCAGAGAGCGATGGTTCCATCAATTCACGGTAAGTAATTTGTATAAACTCTTTTCATGTATATTATTATAATATTTTATTATGTTAATTACTAATATGTGTTAATTTTCGGTTTCTGTGTCAAACTTTTGCAGCAAAAGTTTTACTGGAATCCGGCCACCACAGGCACGGTTCAAGACGACTTCAACAAGAAGAGGCAAGACCAACTTATCGATCAAGCCGGTCGATGGAAGTCAAAGTGGCGGAAGATTGGGGATGCTGCAATGTCCGTATGGTTCGACAAGATAGTATGGGGGGGTCTAGTGCGCAAGTCTGAGGTGAATAGTATCTCGACTTCCAATAGTCATCGTATTCCAGTTGACGAGAACGGCGAACCCGCCAAACATGGATCCGGGCAATGGTCGTTTCGAAAACGTGTCCGGAAAATTGTTAGTGTCAATTAAATTTTTTTTTCTTTTGTATTTCAATTATTTTTTTTTTACTAATTTATAACTAATAATTTTTTTCTTTTCAATCTGTTTAGGTCGAGAAGGAAAAACAACCCGCCACTATTACAGAGGTTTGGGAAGAACCCCATTGGAAGCCGATGGAACATGGCTCTCCAAACGGGTTGAGAAGTTGCACTTGCAGATCACTTCTCGAGTCGACAAGGTATCTTCCCAGTCCTCGACTCCCGATGGTGATCCCGTCGAGCTCACTTTGGAAGAGGTGAACCGAATTGCGACCGAGGTAATTAATATATGTACTTTTCGAAAAACATTTCCCTTTTACATTTATTTATATATTCTTATTAATCATTTAAT
Source organism: Aurinia saxatilis (assembly GCA_900406295.1). Taxonomy (NCBI): domain Eukaryota; kingdom Viridiplantae; phylum Streptophyta; class Magnoliopsida; order Brassicales; family Brassicaceae; genus Aurinia; species Aurinia saxatilis. The sequence continues at coordinate 7,850 of OVAP01008166.1, forward strand.
TCCATACTTTCATATATCTAATATTTCGTTATTACTTTTTTGTTCAAGGTTCTTTCCCGTTAAAAGGGAAAGTTTGTTTGCTCGGGATCTCTTCAGCTCGGCGATTCCGGTACTCCCATTTGTCTGGTGCCCAGCCAGGTTAATCCGGTTCTATGAGCTCAGCTCGACCAGGCGAATGCCGAGATAGTTCACCAGAATGAGAGGATCGCTCAACTCGAGAATGGGACAAGTGTTACGACATGTTATTCGATTACGTGTCTAACACGGATGAAAATTTTTGACACATCATCGCAAATGTCCGAGCAGCTAGCGCGGCCGGAGCAGGNTGACACATCATCGCAAATGTCCGAGCAGCTAGCGCGGCCGGAGCAGGAGTATCTACCCAACAATCGGCCGGAAACCACAACCCGATTTGATTTAAATGATAACATTAGTATTTTGTAATCTGGAAACAATTTTAATTATATAATAAATATTTTAATATTTATTACGAATTATCAATATTATTTTCGTTAATTGTACTATTGTATAAATTTTAAATCATTATTTTACTATTATATACACAATATCGCAAGGTCCACGCAAATTCCCCGCAAGAAGATTTCCACGCAAACGCCTAGCAAATGTAGTTCAACGTAAACTTCTTGCAAGTCCTTTTCCACGCCAACGCGTCGCAAAACAAATCCTCGCAAACACGACGGTAAATCCTCGCAGCCAAATTCCTCGCTGGCCAGTTCATCGCAAATTCCACGCAGAAATCCTAGCAAACGAGATTGGTTTCCGTTTGATGTTTACTCGCAAACATTGCTACGAACTTGCGAGGATGGAGAACACGCCTCGCAAACACCTCGTAATGTTTTAACGACGAGGTTTGCGACGCGTTCAACTTCCTCGCAAAGATTGCGTCGAATTTGTAATGATTACCACTTTGCGACTCACTAGGTGCGACAAATTGGTTTTAGTAGCAAACTCGTGGCAATCTCCTATTTGTTATGAATTTGCTAGGAATTTAGCTCTTGCAACATGCATGTTTTCCTGTAGTGAGAAGAGATTTTTGTGTTCACATCTTCTTTGTGAGATACGTATGGAATAAACCTAAGACATCATTTTTATTCGGGATTAAAGTACCAACAGAGAGATCACCATTGGAGCGAATTGGCATGCGATGAGAAAAGTTGAATCAAATCTTTTTTACGGCCAATGCATATGAAGGTCGGATTCTTATTCTACGGTTGCGGTTGCAGTTAAACTAAAAAAGTAAGACATCATCATTTCGTCTTGGAGTTCCTTGCTCTCTTCTTCTATATAAACTCCAGCAAGTACTCCGTTGTTCATCATCTAAAGAAACAAAGGAAAAGACAAATGAATCTGGATCAACACAACATCCAGGAAGCTCTTAACGTCCGAGTGGTAGGAATAGGAAATAGATTCATAATCCTAGGTCACGGTGTGGGTACAGACCAATCCGTTTGGCGCTTAATCGTCCATTACTTCACACGATTTTACCGTGTCGTTCTCTACGACTTAGTTTGCGCCGGAAGTGTCAACCCAAACTACTTCGACATCGGCCCATTACACAACTTTCTATCCATACATCGATGATCTTCTCAATATCATCGACTCTCTCGCTATCGACAACTGTTTTTACGTCAGTTATTCATTCTCTGCCGGTATGGTCGCTTTCATGCGTCGTCCCCACCTGTTCACCAAACTGATCTTAGTCGGTGCTTCACCGAGGTTTTTAAACGACGGAGATTACCATGGGGGACTCGAACGAGGTGACGTTGAGAGCATTCTTTCGGCTATGGAAACTAATTATGAAGCTTGGGTTAATGGTTTTGCTCCTGTAGCTATCGGTGAGGATCTTCCTGACGCGGTTAGAGAGTTTAGCAAGACTCTCTTCAACATGAGCCCTCACATTTCACTCTGGGTGTTTAGGACAGTTTTTATAGTGATATTAGAGGTGTTCTTAGTTTGGCTACAGTGAATTGTTGTCTGATTCAGATAACTAATGATTTTGCCACTCCAGCTTCGGTTAAGCAGTATCTACGGGAGCATTTAGGTGGTGATATTACGGTTGAGACTCTTCCAATCCAAGGTCATTTGCCTCATTTGAGTTCTCCTGCTCGGTTAACTCAGGTTCTCTGTCGAGCACTTCGTGGCTTAATTACAAGAAAAAAGTTGTAAGGGTCTATTTGATGTAGCTACATATTGATGCACCCAGCCCCGGCCCAAAGGGGTAGGGCAAGGGTGCAACCGCCGTGGGCTTGAA
>OVAP01008167.1:0-10031 GCA_900406295.1 Aurinia saxatilis
TGTCTATACACTTGCAGTTTAACTACAAAGGGTAAAACTTTGTGTATCAAGGAGGCCGAGGATAGCAATTCGGCTGGCTGATGTATCACCTGTGCGTGCCTTTGACACTTTTCACATTTGGACGCGTATTGTTCGCAGTCACATAGCATTGTTGGCCAGTAAAATCCGTGTGTTTTTATCCAAAGAGCCAGACTGCGACCTCCCGAATGATTTCCACAGGATCCGTCGTGTACTTCCTGCATAACCTGCCGAGCTGTGCTTCCTTCCACGCAATGACGTAATAATATAAATGTCTATATAAATCTCTGTATAATAATCTGTAAATTAGAATAGGAACCGGCAATGACGTAATCAAGACGCAAGCAAGACGTAAGCAATGACGTATTTACAACCGTCGGTCCGTCAGATGATCAACACGTGTCAAGACAACTGCGCCACTCTCGCCTATAAATAGCCAAGCCCTCAAGAGAAGAAGGAAGAAGCTTTTCCACAAGCCCCTTTCTCTCTCTAAAAAACTCTCTTATCTTTCTAAATACTCTCCGAGTTTATTTTCTTTGTAATCCTCTCCTCTACTTCAAAAACTTTGTAAGTTTAAATTTGTAATCAAAATCTTTTGAAGATTATAAAAATAAAATCACTATTCAAAAGCTACTGTTCACTTTTACTGTTCACTCAATAATAAACGTGATTTAGTATTTATAAATTTTATTTTACAAAAGAAAGTTACTAAGATTTTTGGTATCAGGCTAAATCGATCTATTTTCTAAAAAGAAAAGGTTTTCAAAGAGTTTTCTAAAAAAACGAGTTTTTCAAAATCCGGTTTTTCACCTCTACCCGATCCAACCCAACCTGAGTCCGACGCTATTTCTATAGTGTTCCCGGTAGTAAGACCTAGAAGAGGCAGTGAATCCGTTGGTAAGCTTTAGCAGCGTCAGCCCCTCATACTGGTAAGATCTGGCTTAGCATGTGCATAAACTAGGTATTAGATGGCATCGTCTATTAGAAAGCTTTTTAAACCTAAGCAAGCATCTTCATCTGCATCAACAATTAATTCAAGAGAAATTATTACAAAAATTTCATCTCTTAATAATGAATTATCTAAAAATCATTTACCTCATATTAATCCTGAACAAATATATCAAATAGGAACGTTTGATTTCAAATCGGCTTATGCAATAAAAGAGCATGAACAAACCTTGTCTCTTCAACATGAATTTGAAGAGATAAAACTATTATCTTCAATTGCCTTAGATAAATATAAACAAAAAGGTTTCAATTATATCCACTTCGGACTTATTCAAATAGCTCTTAAACCATTATCAAGAACAGGTATAGACTCACCTGTATTAATGCTTTTAAGGGATAAAACTTTATTAAAATTTGAAGACTCGCTCCTTGGAGCAGTCCAAACCAATTTNTAGTTTACACGACCAAACAATACTCAATACATTAGTATTAAATATTCACCTGCCAGAATTAAAATTTCAAAGTGAAAGGCATGGATATTTACTACTATATCGAATATATTTTAAACAAACAAATTCCGAATTTAACCCAAGATGTCTATTACAAGACGATAAAGGAGAAACAACTATATTAGCAGCACATAGCAAAGACACACCTGTAACTAAATATGCACCTAAACAATTAAAATGGAATGAGATCACTATCCCAGATCAATGGAAGTTAAGTGATACTCAACCACCTAGAAATTTTGAACAAAGAGATATTTCAAGAATAATCGAACAACAAGATGGAAAAATTTTATTGCAATTCGGATCTTATAGAGACCCAATCCCCCCAAGAATAAGTTCTTATTATTCAAGAAATTCATTCTCTGAATACAGACCAACTTCTAGAGCCTCTTACTCTGAAATTCAGCCTGGTCAATCCAGCAATGATTCAGAGATAGAAAGTTCTAAAGGAAATCTAGAAAATTTAGTAAAATTTGAAACCCCTATAGCTGAACCAAAAGAAAAACCTTATCCAACCTCCCCAACTCCTTCAGACTTTCAAACAATAAATGTTATTTCAAAAGAATTTCAAATAGACAAAAATCTTTTAAGAGAAGATTTCTATTCAAACAAAAACAAAGAAAAACGAGAATGGTATTTCAATAAACACAGTAAAGAACAAACAATAGAGTTTAGAACAATATGGTATAAATTTATCAAAGAAAAAGAAATTAACATCCCATTCTTCACCTGGTTAGAATTATATTTTACTAATAAAAATATTAATTACCCATTTAAAGAAATTAATGCCAACATTAGCTTAAGCCAAGTATGGGAAAAAACTGATGGTACCAAAATAAGATCTATCCATCCACCTTTAACAGATATAAAAATAGATACTCCGCAAAGGAAAATTATTGCAATCCCTTTCAAAACTGGAGCCAATCTAAACGAAAAAGAAAATGCCACTAAGGCAGAAATAAAAGAGGTTTATCAACAAAATAATTTTCAAACTCAAATGTTATTTACAATAGCAAAACAAATAGATCATATAGACAACAAAATAGAAAAAAGAAGAAAAAAGAGAAATACAAAGTCCTTTCTCTTCAACATCACAACCATTTATTACAGTACCAAAAATGGAAGTAAAATTTCCTAGCAATGAGATACTCAAATCAATAGCAACCAGATTAGATAGTATAGATAAAGGAAAAGGTATTAATGCTATAAAAGAAGAAGAAGAAAGTATTCAAGGTTCAGATTCTGATATTCAAGAAATTAATAAAATAAGAAATAATTTTAGATCTAAAAAACCTTATTACAAAAGACACTCTCCACCTGATTTACTATATGAAGAAAATAAATCCTACGATAATATGTATACCGGCGAAGGTATAAATACTTGGGATTTAGATGGATTATCAGAATATGAAATACTAAAATTATTACAACAAATGGCAATGGCTGCTACAGCATATAAAACAAAAGACATAACTGATAGGCAAGCATGTATATTATTAATAACCGGTTTTAATGGAGCTTTAAGATACTGGTGGGATAACTCCCTCGATGAATATACCAGACAAAAGGTAATAAACCATACTGAAGAAATTAAAACCGAACAAGATGACGAAGGTTTTTATGAAATACATAGAAAAGAAAATGTTGTGGAAGTATTAATCCACACCATTACTATGCATTTCATTGGAAATCCTTCTGAAGAATTAGAAAGTAAAAAGATAATCTTAACCAATTTAAGATGTCCAACTTTAGGAGATTTTAAATGGTATAAAGATGTGTTTACGGCAAATATATATTTAAGAAACGACTGTAATCAACCGTTCTGGAAAGAAAGGTTCGTCATGGGACTACCTTCCTTCTTCGCTGAACGGGTACTTAATAAATTAAAAGATTATTCCGGAGGTAATCCATTTGATTGGAATACCATAACATATGGACAATTATTTGCATTTATCAAAAAGGAAGGCTTGACAATATGTCAGGAACAAAAGGATAAAAAGAGAAATGAAAAATTTAAATTCAAATTCAATATGGGTGAATTTTGTAGACAATATGGCTGTGAAAAATTAAATCCACCCTCTAGACAAAAACGTATAAATAACAAACCACGTAAACATTATACTCGAGACAAATCCTATCAAAAGGATAAACAATTTTACAAAAAACCAACAAAACAGTATTATACAAAAAATAAAAACTTTAATAAAAACAAAGATACTGATAAGCAAAAAATAGTTTGTTGGAATTGCAAAAGACCTGGTCACAGGTCTACCGAATGCAAAATGAAAAGGAAAATAAATGAAATTTTTCAAGATCAACCAGAGATGCAAGAAAAATTTACCAAACTATTAATATCTGAGACCGAAGCATCTTCAGATAATGAAAGTATGTACTCAATTAACGAAATCGAAGACTCTAGTAATTATTCATCCGGATCACAAGAATCTTCTGATAACCTATGTAATTGTAAACAAATAAACGTTATAACCAAAGATAATAAACAATTTTTATTAGAAATTATAGACAAAATAGATAATCCTGAAGTTAAAAAAGAATATTTGTTAAAGCTAAAAGATATAGTAACTAAAGAAGAGAAATTTTCTAACCCAGAAACTTACAATCTAAATAAAATATTTGAAAAATACCCAACACCAAGCTTATTCAAGCAGGTAACTACTGCAGAATTGCAAACCGAAATCAAACAATTAAAAACACAAATAAAAGAATTACAGATAACTGTAAATCAGCAATCATTAAAACAATTAGAATTCGATACAAAGTTATTACTTATGCAAAGTAACACACCCTCTTCAAGCGATTTGAAATTAAAAGAAAAAATTCAAGAACCAATAAACCTTCCTCAGGAAGATTACATTCAAATAATCGAGAAAATAAATTATCAAAAATGGTATACCAAAATAACATTACACGTAGGATACGATTTCAAAATAAATACGATCGCTCTTATGGATACGGGAGCCGATCACAACTGTATTCGAGAAGGTATAATACCTTCAAAATACTATGAAAAAACTAGTGAACGATTAAGTGGAGCTAATGGTTGTAATTTAAAGGTACAATATAAATTACCATGTGCAAAAATTTGTAACAATGGCTATTGCTTTAAAAACCAATTTATATTAGTAAAAAACCTATCACAAGAAATAATCTTAGGAACTCCGTTTTTTACACAAATCTATCCATTTAAAGTAAATGAAATAGGAGTAACGACTAAGGTCGTAGGAACCAAATTAACTTTTGAATTCCTAGCACCTTTAAAGCAAAAAGAAGTCTTAAACCTTCAACAAAATACTATTCAAAAAACAATAAATCTAATTAAAAACAAACGAGATCATATTCAATCTTTACAAGAAGAAATTTCTTATAAAAAAATTGAAGAACAACTTCAAACACCACAAACTCAAGAGAAGATCAAAGACATTGAAAATAATTTAATAAAACAAGTATGTTCTGAACTTCCCAACGCCTTTTGGGAAAGAAAACAACATAGTGTTGAGCTTCCTTATATCAAGGAATTTAACGAAAAAAATATTCCAACCAAAGCTAGACCTATTCAAATGAATAAAGAACTACTCGAAACATGTAAACAAGAGATAAACGATTTACTTAAAAAGAAATTAATAAGGCCATCCAAGTCACCTTGGAGTTGTGCCGCCTTCTACGTAAATAACCAAGCTGAAAAGGAACGTGGAGTACCACGGCTAGTAATCAATTATAAACCACTAAACGACGTGCTACGATGGATTAGATATCCAATACCAAATAAAAGAGACTTATTAAAACGTTTATACAATGCAAAAATATTCTCAAAATTTGATATGAAAAGCGGCTTTTGGCAAATCCAAATAGCTGAAAAAGATAAATATAAAACTGCATTTACTGTCCCATTCGGACATTACGAATGGAATGTAATGCCGTTTGGACTAAAAAATGCACCAAGTGAATTCCAACACATAATGACTGATATATTCAACAGTTATACAAAATTTACAATAGTATACATTGATGATGTTTTAATTTATTCAAATTCTATCGAACAGCATGTCAAGCATTTAGAAATATTCCTGCATATAGTTAAAAAGCATACACTAGTAGTATCGGCCAAAAAGATGTCCTTATTTCAAACCAAAATACGATTCTTAGATCATAACATTTACCAAAGTACCATAGTCCCAATTGCTAGGTCAATAGAGTTCGCCGATAAATTCCCCGACGAACTTAGAGAAAAAACCCAATTACAAAGGTTTTTAGGATGTCTAAACTACGTTTCTGACTTTCTTCCCAACCTTAGAAAAACCATACAACCATTATACCAAAGGTTACAAAAATACCCTAAACCATGGACTAGTACACATACTAGATTAGTCCAACAGGTTAAGCTAAAGGTTAAAACCTTACCCTGTCTCTCTATTCCGCATCCTGAAGCAGATATGATTGTAGAAACAGATGCTTCAGAAATAGGTTATGGTGGTATCCTTAAGCAGAAAATACCAAGCTCAACCAGTGAATCCATAGTTAGGTTCCATTCCGGAGTATGGATAGGACCCCAAACCAATTATTTCACTGTTAAAAAAGAAGTTTTATCTATTGTAAATTGTATTTCGAAATTTCAGGATGATTTAATAAATAAAAGATTTTTACTCCGAGTAGATTGTAAATCTGCAAAAGAGATTTTACAAAAGGATGTCAAAAATCTAGTTTCTAAACAAATTTTTGCCAGATGGCAAGCTATTTTATCAATTTTCGATTTCGATATTCAATATATTAAAGGAGAAAATAATTCTTTACCTGATTTTTTAACACGTGAATATTTACAGGGAAAACGTAATCAATAAATCTTCAGCATGTCCGATAATAAGAAGAAGAAGCCGATGACAGCGGCTGACTATATCAAAAACCAACCACATCTACAAGGAAAACACCCTACTCAAAATCCATTTTCTGTCCTTGCGGAGTTTCCTCCGCTAACCTATGCAAGCACCGTAAAACCTGACCAAGGCCAAACCTCTTCACCCAAACCAAAACCCTCTACTCAAACGTCGCCCGACTACTACACCAAGCCTTACTACCAACACCTACAGACTACCCATTTCCCAAAACCTGTCACCTTAAAAGACCTCCAAGCCTATGTCAACCGCATTTTTTACCACACAGCACCTTGGCCAACCGACAATATATCCAAAAATCAAACTTTTTATGAGTACATTCTAGTAGACTCTATGTCTGTAGAATTCAAACATTACCCAAATAAAGACAACCCTAACCAAATTGACTACTCCACCTGTAAAATAATCCGGGTAGCCTCTTATCAAGACCTAGGATTCTCAACCCTCCATACTCAAAAACCCTTTACCAACCCGGGATTCCATATTTCCGGTTATACCTATACAGACTATATCAATGCCTTTTTCCGAACCTTTTTATACCGATCCTTTACCCACTCTTGGTTTATCCAGTTTCAATTCAACTGCCCAAAACTAATACCAAGCTGGTTTTATGAATGGTGGTACTGGTTTGGACCAACCGACCATATTTACCCCCAATCAATACTCCAAACATCTTTTCCATCCTACCAAAAACATATACCACAAACCCAAATACCTATCCTATCCAAAATCGCCTTCAACATCGACATGGGTATCCCATGGATATGCAGTTGGCACTTCCATCTTATTCAAATTCAAGAAGGTATGCCAATGTCCCTAGTACGGCAATACCGAGTCAAGTGGTGGGACAAATATGACCAAGAACGTTGCTCCGTCAACAGTATTCACAAATTCTTTACTATCAACAAGAATCTCGAGAAAACTGTGAAGCAGGTGTCTCGTTCTATACCAACTCATGACCAACAGCAGCATGCTCACCAACTTATTCAACTATATGGCTCACACCCACAAACACCAAGACCCAGATCCGCCAGCTCCACTTCATCTCTCGGTTCTTGTTCCTCTCAAAAATCACGACGTACACAACAACAAGTTGCTCCATCTACATCTACTACTACAATCAAAACCAAGAAAGCTCAACTCCACGAAATGTTAATACTACTACAACAACAGCTCTGCGAAGAAGACGAGCAAATAGATGACATTATGCAAGTAGATCAATCATCCCCTATCAATATCGATGATGACGACGACCCATTTGGAGGACCTTTGGCCCAAAATCCGAATGAGTAAGGTTCATTATATTCAAAAAAAAAAAAAAAAAAAAAAAAAAAAAACCNAAAAAAAAAAAAAAAAAAAAAAACCTAATAGTATTATATAGACTTAGCTTCGCCCCAAACGATCCAGCTAAGACATTGATATAGTTGTGTTCCAGGCATTAAGTCCTATAGATATAGGCAGTAAGACCGCTGGTAAGCTTCTATTGTGTCAAAGCAAAGATCGTTGGCACCGAGCAAAGCCTTAGATATCGATGTACATTCTAGTAGACTCTTATATTATTTTCTTTATTATTATTATTATATTTCCTTGTACTCTACAATAATATAAATGTCTATAAAAATCTCTGTATAATAATCTGTAAATTAGAATAGGAACCGGCAATGACGTAATCAAGACGCAAGCAAGACGTAAGCAAGCAATGACGTAAGCAATGACGTATTTACAACCGTCGGTCCGTCAGATGATCAACACGTGTCAAGACAACTGCGCCACTCTCGCCTATAAATAGCCAAGCCCTCAAGAGAAGAAGGCAGAAGCTTTTCCACAAGCCCCTTTCTCTCTCTAAAAAACTCTCTTATCTTTCTAAATACTCTCCGAGTTTATTTTCTTTGTAATCCTCTCCTCTATTTCAAAAACTTTGTAAGTTTAAATTTGTAATCAAAATCTTTTGAAGATTATAAAAATAAAATCACTATTCACTCAATAATAAACGTGATTTAGTATTTATAAATTTTATTTTACAAAAGAAAGTTACTAAGATGTGAAGAATGGCCTGCAAGGGATAAGTGGTCAGGACGATGACCGCATGGGATTGGAAATATGGACGCAACTTGCGAGCCGACACCACGACTGCTAGTGCCAACTTTTCCATCAACGGAGAACGAGTCTGGGCACCCGTCAGAGACTGACTGATATAGAAGACTGTGTGTTGCTTGGTGCCCTCCTCCCTGGTCAGAGCACTGCTTACTGCTGATGAAGACACTGCGATGTACAAGAACAGCGGCTCGCCATTGACCGGCTTCGAGAGGATAGGCGGGGTTTTCAAATATTGCTTCAGCTGCTGAAAAGCGATCTCGCATTGGTTGGTCCAGAAAATGTTCTTAGTGTCACGGAGAGTTTAATAAAAAGGAAGACACTTATACGTCGACCGAGAGATGAAACGGTTTAGAGCTGCGACTCTTCCTGTGAGGCGCTGGATGTGCTTCGCCTTTGTCAGGGATGGCATGGACTCGATGGCTGCGATTTGCTTGGGATTGGCTTCGATCCCTCGCTTAGTCACCAAGTAACCGAGGAATTCGCATGATTCCACGCCAAATCGACACTTGAAGGGGTTGAGCTTCATGTTATATTTGTTCAGTATGCCGAAACACTCCTCCAAGTGGCGCACGTGGTCGTCGGCGACTAGAGACTTAACCAGCATGTCGTCGATGTAAACCTCCATTGTCCTGCCTAGCTGTTGCGAGAACATCCTGTTTACCAAGCGCTGGTATANAGTTCCGCGATCGGTGATAAACGTAGTTTTCTCGTGATTATCGGGGTGCATGAAGATTTGGTTATAACCTGAGAATGCATCCATGAAGCTCAAGAGTTCGTTGCCCACGGTAGCCTCTACTAAGCCGTCAATGTGAGGGAGTAGGAAGCTGTCCTTTGGGCATGCTTTGTTGAGATCCGTGAAATCCACGCAGACGCGCCACTTTCCGTTCTTCTTTTTGACGAGTACAGGATTGGAAATCCAATTGGGTATTTGGATTCCATGATGGAACCTACTTTGAGAAACGATCGACCTCGGCATCGGCTGCCGCGGCTCGTTCGTCGCCAAGCTTGCGCCTTTTTTGCTTCACTGGTTTGAAAGTCGGGTCGACGTTCAGTTCGTGGCATGCTATATGGGTGCTAATGTCTGGCATGTCTTCAGCCCCCCATGCAAACGTGCTAGCGTTCCGCTTGAGTAGCTCGATGATTTCCGAACGCAGGGGATCTTGAAGATGGGATCCGATTTCCACACACCGATCAGTGTGCTTGGCGTCGATTGGTACCGGGGTGACGGAATCGTCGGGTGTGGGAGAGTCCGGCAATTTGGCAATCTGTAATTGCTATAAAGCCACCGATAATTATTTCTCGTCGTCGTGATCGGTCCGACTCTTCTTAGCTGGGCCGGTCGGCTTTCGGTCAGTGACAGGAGATCGAAGTTTGTGCTCCACCAGGAGACACATTCGCGACTCTCGCTGGCTGCCGCAGATTACTCCGACGCCGTGAGGTATCGGGAATTTCAAGCACAGATGGTAGGGGGAAGGAACTGCTTTCATCGCATTGAACCATGGCGTCCTGAGAATGATGTTGTATATGGCTGGGTGATCTGCAACGGAGAAAT
>OVAP01008168.1:0-10120 GCA_900406295.1 Aurinia saxatilis
TGGTTAGCGAAAGGTTTTGAACGCTAGACACAAAACGTCTTGTTCATTGATTGATGATCAGCCCAGTTTTTTTTTCTAAAAAGATATATGTTAGAGTTAACTCGGATATCAATCAAAATAGACTGGCTAAGCTTGACCATAAGGATAGTCGATTAATAGTGTTTTCAACTATATAGCTTCAACTATGATATTTACACATGCCACTACCCTGAATAATTCAAACCGTGATTCGTTGATGCACTGCATGATTTCCTAACGACTTTAGTTATTGTTTTTCTCACGTTTTATTTTGATTTAGCATTTTTAGGCATCAATCGATCGAACTTATACTGTTCAATCGAACGAAAGGTGCATCATCGATCTATCAGTTCATATTGTCGATCGACCAAAACCAAAACCATTTCATATTTGTTGCTTAGCTCGAGTGAACTTGGACGTGCTACTGCGTACACTCTGCTCCATGTGGATTCGACCCTAAAGTATTACTGTGAGACATGTGCGCTTGCAGGATCTATTTGGATGAAAACTAAATCCCCATCAAGTTTTCTGGCACCGTTGTCGTGGAGCAATGGTTGACCACTAGCATAACGAGCAAACTCCAGACTAAGTTTTTTCCCTTATTTCATTTTCAATAATTTTATCTTTTTTTTTTTTTTTTTTTTTAACATTTTTACTTCACTTGTTTCAGGTAGCCACTCATGGCTCAACGAAAAAATAGAGGGCCTGAGGGCACCCACAGACAGACACTACCCACCTCGCATGAGACCTTACTCTCCTCGGGAATCTTGCAGTGGCTTTTCAATGCCAGCTCCCGAGCCCAGAATCTTTGAGCGACACCAAACCCATGTAGGGAATCAGCAGGCATTCATACCGCCTAGCCACTTTTATTTTGTACCTTTCATATGCAAAATGGGAATTAAAATGGAATGAAATAGAAGTGGTAGATGGTTGTTATCTCGTTGTCTTCGAATGGATTGAGTGACCTTCTTTGTCTTATTTGAAATGAAAGGACATTACATGAATTTAGGTGAAGATTCTACTTGGGTGAAGTATGCGAAGAAATACACAATTTTCCATATGAAAGGGACAAGATTCTCTGCAAAGAATCTTAAAGCAAATATAGCAGGTATCTTGGAATGCTCCTTGACATTTCGATTTTAATTAGTTTCAAAAGCATTTGATGAAAAGATGAAATGGAGATCATGTTTGATTGAATTTTAGGGAGAGGAATCAACTTCATAACCTATGAGTTGAGGAACTTCATCAAGAATTTTAATGGGCTCAGTTTTATCATGTAGGACAAGTTGTTTGAACTCAAGTTCCATCTCCAATTCGTTATGTCTTGCTTTATAAATCACCTTATGGTTTTTGTCTTCAGACCCGCATGGCTCATAATCAGTTTCAATACCTATGCCAAAACAATCAGAAGAGGATTTTTTGTTAGAATAAAAACTAGTCGGTTCGCAAGACAAGACCTATTTTTTTCGATTCTTTCTAATGAATCTTCATTTTCAGCAACTTGGATGTGAGCATGCTCCTTGTTGTTCATTAATTCAGGATCTCCATCATAGATATCAATAGGCGCATCATCATAGATTCCTCCATTGAAAACATCTTGAAGTTCATCGAGAATGTTGTAAAACTCCTTTTCGGGCTCTGGCTTTGATTCTTTAATTTCATATAGGTGTTCGTCTTTGCCACAAGAAAAAACCAAAAATTATTAGGTGCATCAACACAATTGAAAGGAGAATACCTTTCGTCGATTGATTTCAAGTCAGAAGACATTTGAATTTCTTTAAAGTGTTCTTCATTCCCCTGGATTCGGTCGAATGACGTATCTGTTCGATCGAATGAGACTTGATTTCGAATTTCTGGAGTTCCTGTTGTGTTGCAATCAAAAGAAAAGCAGTCTGCCAGGAATGTATCATAGAAATCAGAAGAAATATCAATTTTAACAAAAGACTTAGGTGGAGCAAGATACTTTCTTAAGTGCTTTATTCTCGTGCTCAAGCTCTTTAATCTTCTGCTTTAGTGATGTGTTTTCTTCATGTCGCTCTCTGATTTTCTTGTTTATACTCTCCAGAATGTATGCATAATCTACAAATGCTGTATCTGCGATAAAAGAATTCAAGTTAGGCATTTCGGAGACATTTTCAGCGATAGGTGGTGGAATATAGAATCCTAGATGTTTCATGCAGAAGTCTTTGTGTCCGTCCTCTTGAACTTCGAGTTCGTGGAGTTGGCTAGCTAGGTTTCTTGATCAGCCTTAGAGTCTCTGCTTGACCTTCGTTCCATTTTTCATCCAATTTGTCTTCGAGATTTGCCTTTGATTCTTGTAACTTCTTCGTCATTTGTTGATAACATGCTGATGATATCTCCGGTAATTCTTCAACACATGAATATGGATCCCTCGCTGATAAGGCTGATATTTTACCATTTTTACTATGAATTTCAAGTACTTTTGATGACAAAATCAAATGATTTCAAGATAAATGTCATGATTTTCACTATTTTATGTTTTTAAAGTGTTTTTAGAGAAAACAAGCTTTTTAGGTACCAAGATGGATGTTTCCCGCTTAAACCAGAAATCTGGCACGAGAAGAAAATGATCGGATGAAAATGTCGTGCAAATTAATTTAAATGAATTTTGGAGACAAGTAAGCCACGTGAGTTAGCTGCTACATGGGCTTGGAATCAAGTCATTCGGCCAAACAACCATGTAATTCAAGTCTTGGGGGGGGGGGGCTATTTCTCGTTATCTAAATCGTTTGTGTCTTTTGGCATATATTTTGCAAAATTTCAAAAATTGTAATGAGTCAACCAAGGTTCGGAATAAGGACCTTACTTGCCTACAACTAGATTTTGTGGCCTAGTGACCATCTTTGCAAGACTGTACCGAGGCACTCGGTTCAAAAACTCCATACTCAAGCTTCCCTAGCATATCTCGGTTTGCAATTACTTCGATGAATCTAATCTTTGACTCTACTTAACTTGAACCTAAACTGGACTTGAAATCTTTCTTACTAGAGTAATTAGACTAGGAAAATGAAACCTCATTCAGGACTTCTTATCCACTTTACCACTCTCTTGTTGATCCTAAATGGCCAACTCATCTTTAGTTGGTACCACACCCACAAACCTAACCTCTTTTCAAACCATATCCAGTCTCTTTTTTATTTTTTGCTTATGTGCAGATATGTGTAAAAGAGCCGGAAAGAAGATACTTTTGTGGTTTTCCAATCTCTCGAGAAGACCGAAGAAAAAGCATGCTAGATCTTAATACACGCATGAAAGTTCAAAAGAGAAGGTTGAAGACTGATTTTCCCTGGTAAAACATCAAAATTAAGTTAAAACTCGTGCCTTGCTGTAAATGGTGAAAGCTTTTTTATTCCCACAAAAAAAACGTTCTTAATCCAAAGCTTTATGATCCATATTTCTTTAGCAAAAAGACGAGGGAAATCAAGGATCAAAAGTGGAAAAATGTGGAAATCATTTAAAGGAGCCCGGAGAGGTTCAAAGAAGACTTTAGATTCCCATAAAAGAATCTAAGTCTGGGGGAGGAACGAGCCAAGTAAAGAAGTGAGTGATTGGAAGTTGTGCCATCAAGCGGTCCATTCTCTCTTGCGGTTTTGCAAACATATCTCGCATTTTTCTTTATGGTAACCCTTAAACACTTATGCTCCACCTTTAAATATTAGTCTCCTTACATAACAAACCTAGTGTCGTTTTACTCAGCTAATATTCTTTGGTAAGAAACCACATGCAATATCTTAATGAATGTAGAGAGTCAAATCCTAGTGAAGTTAGGGTGCTTGCAGGTTGAGCTTTTGTTGGACCAGTTGGGAGAGTTGTGGCGGGAGTATAAGACGAGAGCTTTTAGACAGGTTGTCGAGATCACAATCAAGAAGTCGCAGCCTTACTTTGGTCACAAGTAAGCTAGTTCCTAGACTATCAAATTTATTTTCCTTTCTTGGCCTCTTGTTTGTTCGAGGACGAACAAACCTAAGTCTGGGGATTTGATAGGGCTGATATTTTACCGCTTTTTAGTACATAATATAATGCCTTTATGACTAAAACTATTAAATTTCAAATTTTTCTATTTCAAAAGTGTTTTTGTGAAAATAAGGCTTTTTATGTCAGAAATGGGCATTTTCTACCGAGTTTAGAAATTCAGCAATAGAAGTTCAAGCTCAGATGAAGAAAATGGTTAATTTGGATGAGGAGTTAAGACAATCAAGACACATGAGTCAGCTGTCACATGAGCTTGGAATGGAGTCTTTTAGCCTCATGAGCAAGGTGTTAAACCCATATCATTGAAGAGATGTCAAAATGAAGCCTATTGGGAATGAAAGGCTGAATTGATCGTCCACCTAGGGGAATCAATTGATCAAGATCAGATATTCACTAGAAGCTTTCAGAACATTTTTTGCCACTTAGGAGTTATCAGGATCCGCTGCAGATATTTAAAAGAGATTCAAGAGAAACTCAATACGCTTTTTAAGATACAATTGATCAAATCACACTCCTTTATTCGATCGCCCAGCAGAAGATAAGTCCAAACTTTTGGATCCTTATCAGAATCTACTTCTTGATTTCATTCAATTGGACGACTTCTTGGACGACTCTCTAAATTATAAATACAGAAGCTAAGTATCAGAAAAACAACACAAAATTCACAAGCTTAGTAGCATCCAAACAAAATAGTTTTTGAGTCTCTTTTCACTTGTTTTCTCTTTCTCTTTTATTCTACTTTAGATTTGCTTTCAAAGGGAGAAAATTTTCCTCACATCCTCTGTGTTTAGAGAAGCTTTTCGAGCGCTTTTATTTTGATTTATATGATTGCAATATCCATTTTTATTATGTTTCTCCAAAGCATGTTTGAGTAGTTTCATAGTTCGGAATAAGGTTTTGCTAAGAATTTCATGGTTACATATGAAATAGGATTATGCTATGACTAGTTAAGGCTTACTTTCTTATTAGAACTATACTCTTTATCATAGGATTAAACAACTACTGATACACCACTTAGTGTTAGTAATCTAGAACTTGATTTTGCAAGTTTTAATGTCCATTCTCGGAGTAGCAATTGATTTCTTATGCTCTGTTACTAGTACAGAGACTGAAGGTACAGTATGACAACTTTCCCTAGGGGTTACCTGGACTTAGGGATGTTAATATGGGTATATGGGTTTTAATAAAATTTAATCGGGGACCTATTAGACCTATTAAACTCATTTAATTGTTTTATTTATTAATCTAAATAATATTTTGCAGTAAAAGGAATTCTACGGTTTTTTTACGAAAAACAGGATTTTACGGGAAAACAAAATATTATGATTTTGCAGGAAAACAGAATTTTGCAGTTTTGGTGGAAAAACGAGATTTTACGGTTTTGACCGGAAAATGAGATTTTATGGTTTTGACGGGAAAACAAGATTTTACGGTTTTGTCGGAAAAAAAATGGAATTTTGGGGGAAAACAAAATTTCGAAAATATGATGGGAAACGGAATTTCCGGTTTCGGCGCAAAACAGAATTTTACGGTTTTAGTGGAAAAACAAGATTTTACGGTTTTGGCGGGAAAACGAGATCTTACGGTTTTGGCGGGAAAACGAGATTTTACGGTTTTGGTAGAAAAAACATGATTTTGCAAGAAAACGAGATTCTGCGGTTTTGACGGAGAGAGGAGATTTTGTGGTTTAGGCGGAAAAACAAAATTTACGATTTTTGGTGGAAAAAACGGAATTCTGCGGGAAAACGAAATTTCGAAAATATGATAGAAAACGTAATTTTTCGGTTTTGGCAAAAAATTGAATTTTACGGTTTTAGTGAAAAAACGAGATTTTACTATTTTGGCGGGAAAACGAGATTTTACGGTTTTTGCCGAAAAACGAGATTTTACGGATTTGGCGGAAAAACAGGATTTTGCGAGAAAACAAGATTATGTGGTTTTGACAGAGAAACGGGATTTTGTGGTTTTGGCGGAAAAGCCAAATTTACGGTTTTGGCGAAAAAAATGGTATTTTGCGGGAAAACGAAATTTCGAAAATATGATGGGAAACGGAATTTTTAGGTTTGGCGAAAAAACAAATTTTACGGTTTTGGCGGAAAACGCGACTTTACGGTTTTGGCGGGAAAACAAGATTTTACGGTTTGGGCGGAAAAAATAGGATTTTGCCAGAAAACGAGATTCTGCGGTTTTGAAGGAGAAACGGGATTTTGCGGTTTTGGCGGAAAAAAAAAATTACGATTTTGGCGGAAAATTTGGATTTTGCGATTTTGTGAAAAAATGGAATTTTGCGGTTTTGGCGGGAAAGTGAGATTTTGCAATTTTGGCGGGAAAACAGGATTTGTGGTTTTGGCGAAGCGAGATATTGTGGTTTTAGCATAAATTTGAAATTTAATTATTTTTTATGTTGATTTAAATATTTAATTTTATTTTGTTTATTTTTAAAAAATAAATATTGGTGAATTAATGTGTATACATGTATGGATAATAGATTAAATGGGTTAAATGGGTACCCATGAATCAATACAAATTAAATGGGTTTTAAATGGGTAACCCTAATAGGTACCAAATTATATGGGTTTAAATGGGTATGGATACAAATGGGTATGAGTTTAAATGGTGTGGGTTTAAATGGGGTGTGTTTAACCAAATTAACATCCCTACCTGGACTCTACTAGATTAGACCGGCTAAGCCTAACCAAGGGTAGTCGAATATTAGTGATCTCAAGCTAGATAGCCTTTTTAGAAGACTTGCATAATTATTACCCTGAATAATTCAAACCATGAATCTCTGATGCATTACGTGGCTTCCTAACGTTTTATTTGCATTTATGGTTTTTGCAGGCATCAATAGATCGAATACAATTCCTGTTTTCAACCGAAAGGCGTCTTCATCAATCGAATTACTTTTGCACTCGATTGATCCATCACCCACAAATTCATATTAGTTCCTTAGCTCGAGTGAACTCGGACGTGCTGTTGTGTACACTCTGATCCCTGTGGATTCAACCCTAAAGTACTAATGTGAGACGTGTGCGCTTGCAAGAACATTTTGGGTGAAAACTTAATCCCCACCATGTAATGCCCCTTGGGTAGACATTTCTATGAATTTTGTTCTAGGTTTACCAAAGATCAAGCACAAAGACTCCATCTTGGTGGTGGTGGATCGATTCTCGAAGATGGCCCATTTCATACCATGTGACAAAACGAATGATGCTACTCAGATTGCCAATATATTCTTCAAAGAAGTAGTTCGTTTGCATGGGATCCTGAGACCATAGTCTCTGACCGAGACTCTGAGTTCCTTAGCCACTTCTGAAGGACACTTTGGCGAAAGCTATGTACCAAGTTATTATTTTATGCGACATGTCATCCTCAAACGGATGGACAAACCTAAGTGGTAAATCGCACACTCTCAACTCTACTAAGAGTTAATCTCTCGGCAAAAATATGAGCATGTGGTTAGTTGCATGCTGTTTATTGAATTTGCATATAGCCGTACTACTACTTTGTTTCTAAGTTGTCACCTTATGAGGTTGTGTACGGTATAAACCCATTGTCGCCATTGGATCTTAAGACACTTCCACAAATGGAGCAAGTAAGCTTAGACGGCCTAAATAGTGGAGAGATAATAAAGAAGCTCCATCTCAAGGCCAAGAAGAATCTTTATAATATAAAGGAGTACAAGAGGCGAGCTGAAAAAGGCCGGAAGCAAATGGTTTTCGAACATGGAGAGTGGGTTTGGCCGCACATGAGGCCAGAGAGGTTACCATAAGAAAGGAGCTCCAAGCTAGCACCACGATGAGACAGCCCTTTCAAAGTGTTGAAACGAATCAACGACAATGCTTACCAACTTGAACTTCCAGGTGAGTACAACGTTTAATGTTGTTGATTTATCTTTGTATGATGCAGGAGAAACAGTTTTGAGTTCAAAACATCTTGAAGATGGAGGGAATGATGTGAACATCGGACTAAGCAATGAGTCGATTCAAATTCCCGTCGTCGGAGAAGGTCCCATGACAAGATCAAAAGCTAAGCAACTCACAAAGAGGATCAATCTTGTCGTTCACGCTTTCACCAACACCATAGGACTTAAGAAACTAGCTCTCGGAGCCAAAGAAGACATTGTCACGGCAGAACAAGAGACTGAAGCTGAAGGAGAGAAAGAGCTTGAAGATGAAGACTCAAGAGACCTTGAAGACCTAAGCAATGACTTCTTCATCAAGCTTCAAATCAAAGGACGCACAAGAACTCGAGACGTCATCAACGATTTGTATCACCCTTTACAACCATGTAAGTATTTCAATTTATATACTATCTTTGCAGGTGAATCAAGATTCAACAACGGATGAGTCTAAACGACATCAACGCCTTTTATTTTGAGTCATGTCCTTATTTTCCTTATATTGCTTTAATGAGACAATGCGTTGTTTAGATTAGGTTTGCTTAAACGTTTTGGTGCTTTTGTTACATGTCGTACAGTTTATTTTATTTGATTTGAACCCTAGAAGGTTCACGCTGATGGACTATTAATAAAGTCCCACAAGCAGCAGTAGTCACCAATTTTTAACCTATCAATTAAAGAGCCGCACTTTTTCTCGAGAGTCATCGAGAGAGAGAGAGAGAGAGATTTCTCAACTTGTTCAATCTTTGTGTGTGTGATTCACATAAAAGAGAGACTTGCACCGTATCAGAGATTTATCATCCCTCTGTTTTGTGTAATTGATCCGCCTTCACACCCTTCAATGTCTCAAATGAAAGAGTTACCCCCCATCGTGTCGGATTCCTCCACCATCGACAATCAACCGTCACCGAGAAAGAGAGACTACCAGCTCGAGGATCCACCGCCTATCTGAGATCTTAAGCCTAACCATTGAGTCTTATATCATTGTGATATGGATGATTTTGGGTCCACAAATGCGTACATTGTCTACCTTAGCAGCATTCCTGTAACAAATACTGCCTCTGAGCTACGATGGATATCCTCCTTACTTGTTGAACTTGGGGTTTTCTTACCTGCAACACCTATCATATATTGCGACAACGTAAAAGCTACCCATCTTTGTGCTCGCGCATGAAACACATCGCCTTGGACAACCATTTTATCTGGGACAACATTCAAATTGGTGCCTTACGTGTGTCTCATGCTCCACGAAAGATCAACTCGCCAATGCACTTACCAAACCGATGTCTCGAGCACGAGATCAAGAATCACGTACCAGGATTGGAGTAAAGCCTCTATCTCCATATTCAGGGTCCGCATAGAGCATATACAACATATATCGAAAAGATACATATGTCAATATAATTAACCTAGTCTCTGTAATATGTGTATAAATATTGTAATTATCTCTTCTAATAACTAGATCCTCTCAATCTGCCTTTGACTGTACTTTTTGTTGTACAATTTAAATGATTTAATTCACCCTTTTTGTTCTAGTGTAAATGCAAAGTGTGGGTAAATGTGCAATAAACTAACACAAATGCATAACAAATGAGACTAAAAGACATGAAAACAAGGGGTGAAAACATGCATAGAACGACATATACCAGAAACCAAAATACTAACCATAATCCACAAGATCATCCACTAATTATCCATTAATCTACCAAAACCATCAATCAATAGAATGACTACTCACATAGAATCAAAACCATCAATCAAGAGAGCACGAGATCAAGAATCACGTACCAGGATTGGAGTAAAGCGTCTATCTCCATCTTCATGGTCCGCATAGAGCATATAAAACATATATCGAAAAGATACATATGTCAATATAATTAACCTAGTCTCCTCTCTGTGATATGTGTATAAATATTGTAATTATCTCATCTAATAACTAGATCCTCTCAATCTACCTTTGACTGTACTTTTTGTTGTACAATTTAAACGATTTAATTCACCCTTTTTGTTCTAGTGTAAATGCAAAGTGTATGTAATTGTGCAATAAACTAACACAAATGCATAACAAATGAAACTAAAAGACATGAAAACAGAGGTGAAAACATGCATAGAACGACATATACCAGAGACCAAAATACTAACCATAATCCACAAGATCCATGATACACAAAGTTTTACCCTTGTAATAAACTGCAAGTGTACAGACTT
>OVAP01008169.1:0-10120 GCA_900406295.1 Aurinia saxatilis
TAATATGATTTTTAGTAAAAATCCATGTCAAATTAAATTAGAACTAACTTTTCATACAAAAAAGACACATAAGCAAATTTCACTTAAACTACATGTGAATTAAAAAGAAGAGGGATTGAAATTGAAATTCTTTTTTTGTTTTTTTTTTTTTGTAAAAGAAATTGAAACTGTTCGACTTACATATACGTGTTTCATGTTATGCTTACAGAAACCCTTTTTACTTAGTTATATATGCTACCTTAGTTTTGTGTAATATAAATAATATATATAGGCAATAGCGAACAATCTCTCTCTCTAACTTCTCTCCATAACTTTCTCTCCCGTTTCTTCTCAGATTTACAAAACTTGATTGCAGATTCCGCCGGTGTCCGGCTTTGCCGGCACCGTGCGTGACTTTACTTATGTATATTTTGTAGTTTAACTCTTTCTTTCTCTTTCTTTCGGCTCTGTTTTTCCGGTTTTATTCCGGGTAAAATCCAACTTCCGTTCGGTTTTTTATCTTCCCATCTGTTCTATTTCTTCACAGGTTTTAGTAGATTGGAAAACCTATCCCGGATCTATATATCCTTCTTCCCCCTTTGCTTGTTCTTTGAATCTGACGAAAGTAAATCTCATTCCTTTCGTTTATAGGGTTAAGTTTTTCTCAGATTTAAGGCTCAAGATTTTTTAGATTATTTCAATATGGTTGATGAGGAATTTAGGGATTTTGTCGAGTTGCATAAACTCTCTAAAGAGTCATCCAGCTTGATAATCTAAGGGCTTAATAAAGAGGGTTTCAAGGGTTTCCGGTGATGAATAGAGGGCAAAGCAGAGGAGACTTTAATGGCGTTTGTCGGCAAGATTTTACAGAAGAAGATGGATCTGGAAGAGGAGTCGACACGTGGCTTTGCAATACACAAAATAGTTTTGTAATTTTATTTGTTTTATCTTTTTTGGGGCTTAATTGTAATCATTTTATCTGGACTTATCTTGAAACATTTAGAATTGTAAAATTAGATTCTGTTGTAATTGTTGGGCTAAAGCCTTTTGTAATTCCTCTGCTTAACATATTAATGGTTGACAAAAAAAAAAAAAAAATATATATATATATAGGCAGAATTTAGAAAATATTTGAACATTCAACACTAAAAAAGACTTGGTCTATATAAAAATACTACTAAATTGAAGAATCTAAAAACATCCAATTGCTTTCGACATATATATTAATACAAATATTACCATGACTCTTAAAAATATTTATATTTTATTATAGAAATTTTTTTTTTACGATATTTAATAATATTATAAATATTGATCTCATTACAAAATTCAACGTTTTAATGTTCCTATAATATTTTAAGAATTTTGATATACATATGTGGATGTTGGAGTATCAAAATCAAAGTAAATAATGAATGATTATTATCGAGACGGTTAAAACCGTTATATGTACTTGTATCATTTGGAGAATTCAAGTTGATTGAGTGTCAAATCTCGGGTTAAATAAATGATTTTCTTCCCTTGTTGATTCACTTTCTCTTCACTTTCCTTCTTTCTTAATATTCCATGTGTTCTCGATTTAACAATTTTAAAATGTCTTCCCATAGCTGCCTTTGTCAATGATTTAACCCATGTGCTACATTTGCGAATAACAAAGATTCTCAAGCTCTTTTTTGTTAACAATTTACAGTCCCTTCTCGTGTTGAACTGAGGATTGTTGAGGCAAATGAGTTTCCTAAAGTGGTGATGTCGATGTAAATTGGCCTTCACACAATCAATTAACCTTTAACCAACTCACAACTCACTTGTAGTCGAAATATAGTCTGAGGATCGATCCACAGGGAAGATGCATATAACATTAGAACTCGATTTATTCCTACAATGAGCTAAGCCTAAACAAAAATGATTTTGTGATATATATAAGCTAAAATAAAAGAAACCTAAGGATACTCGAGAAAACAAATGGGCTTGATGCTTCCGAGTTCTAGGGATAAAGTGTGTCACAATTGGAATTAAATGAAGTCTTATGGGAAATACTTTCTAGTGTTCTAAGGATAAGATTTGTGTATTTCTCAATGCATAATGAGGAACTTAGATATCTATGGTTTTAGCTACCCACTCCCGTGATCTAGTTAAGCTAACCTAAGAAATCTTAGAATCCTAAGGTTCCACTTGGCACTACGAGTTTATAAGGAACAATAAGAATAAGGCCTAAATCATGTTCCTAGAAGGATTCATTCCTTAATATCGCGACTGACTTCAAACCAACTAATTAATGACACTTTGCTCTAAGTGAACATCCATATACCTATGCAATGCAACATTCAACAAAACATGCTTAAGGTCATGAGTCTCAAACAAGCGTTATGAACATATCACCAAACCAATACCAATGAGAACAAAAAATCTTGTTATGCACAATGAATTAAAGGCATGAGTTCATTCAATTCCTATTACATGTCCTAGGTGTTCAATCAAGGAAATGTTTCAAGGAGTCACAAACTCAAGACCTACACTAGATGCATTTATGAGCTCATTAGAATCTTAACCATGCTCTAGGTGATCAATCAAGAACATAAACCAGAAACTATAAACTCAATAATTCATAATCCAAATTTTCATGTCAAATAAAAACAAATCCTAATTTTCATAAGTGACTAGCAAAATTGACAAGCATTAAGAACAAATTAAGAATTAACGAACATCAATTTCTCTTTGGATTCATCTCTAACATATATCTAAACTCATTTTCATTGCAATTTTTAAGAAAGAGAAGCTTTAAGAACAAGAGAATCAAATTCATTAAATATCCAAATGGGTTCACACTTAATCCTAAAACAAGGTTCTAAACAACCCAAATATACATTAAAATCAAGGAAAACATTAAATGAAAAAAGAGATAAGGGTTTGAGAAACAAATCCAAATATTGGAGATGGAGGAAATCTTCAAGTTCTTCAAAATTGATGCTCAGATTCTCCAAATCCCCATGGTTTGGGGTCTTCTAGGCCTTGTAGGCCTTCCCAAATGGTGTTTGCTCTCAACCCTAGCTTCCTTCGTCTTCCCCAAATGTTCCTCCCCAAAAAACTAGGCAAAAATGAGGATTTTGGACCATATTCACGGACTGGGTCCGAAACAGGGTCGGATTAGGGTCTAGGTTGGATCTTGATCAAACTGGGTCAAATCCGGGTCCATTCTGGTCAACTCTTGGTCCACTTGGTCAACTCTGGATATTTTCATAGGCGGAATGACATGCATTCACGAAATCCCAAACCGTTGATCCAAATGACTTCAATCTAACGCCAAATGTGAGCTAACTCATTTTTCTATCTCGTGTCAAAATTTGAGATTCATATAAGCACGGGATGGCCTTCATCCAACATGATACTTGGAACACATCTTCTTGACTCTTCATGAGCAAAAGGGTATTCTCCATCTTCCAATACTCCAAATCTCCAAAGGTACCTAAAATATGCAAGAATGTTATGCAAGATGCATATAATGTAATTTTAGACTCTAAAATGAGACAATGTACAAAGTGACTCAATAGTGCATAAAATAAGTAGAACACATGCTAAAAACAATGCAAAAATGATTCAAAGCACTATCCTAAAGTGGGTACAATTCATAAGACATCAAGTGGTTCATCATTGTTACTATTGTGCCTATAATTTTTCTGTAATAGGTGATAACTTATGTTCCCACTTCGCTTTGTTTTGTTACGTTTTATTCCAAATGCATCACAATTTTCTCCTCTTCCCTCTTTCATGTGAAGGTTTTCTTCTTGGCCAGGTAGTTCCTCCACTTCGCGACCCCATGGAGGCTCTGCTTTTCCAGACTGGTCCCCTTAGTTGAATTCTCATTGAGGTGGATGATGGGGGTCAAGTTTTCACCCAAAATAATTATTGTAAGCGCACATAAAATCGTAGTAATATTTAATGATCAAATCCACAAAGAGCAAAATTCATAACAAACACAATGAGATAAAAACTAAGTAGACACAATATGGATCCAATTGGCTGCACATTTAGACTAATAAAAATGGTAGAATTGAGTGTTACTCTGAAAGTTTACTAATTGCCAAAAAGGTTAGTTGGAAAAAAGTTCTACTCATTCCGCTGGAAGGAATTTGAATTTGTTCACAAATTCTTCAAAACTTATTCCTCTACAATTTTGGAGAGGAATGACTGGAATACATTATTTCCTCTTCCATCCTTATTCCATTATATTCTATTCTACCACTTTAATTATACTAATCTTTTTACCGGGCAACCAGTTACACCCTATGATATATGGGCTTTAAATATATAAAACCAAATAAATTATATAAAATTCAGAATTAAAAGTGTTGGGTAATGAGGAGAAATTCTAAGGATTCATAGTTTGTGTTATGAATAATCTTAGTTTTATCTTATTCCAATAGGTTAACAACACTTATATAGGGTACAAGCTAAGGTTTAGGTTTGATCCCCAAGTCCTCTAGAATATTCTTATGGTTAATGGGCCCTATAATACGCATCCATAATGGATTCATAACACTCCCCATTGGATTACCATTATTACAATAATCTAATCTCTAATGCGCGTACGATGTTGCCTCGTTAAAAACCTTACGCGAAAAACCCAGTGGAAAAAACCATGGTTAAGGGAAAAAGATTGCAACGCGCTTTTACTCCCCTCCATAAATACATGACTCCAGATCTTCGCTTTTACTCCTCCTCATGAGTACATGACTTCAGATATTTGAGACGACGTAATCCAGTATGATGAAGTAATTTCTTGAAAGTAGCAATTTCTTGAAAGTAGTAATCTGGAAGTGTCTTAGTAAGTAAGTCTTCTATTCTTCACTTGAAAGGCATTTGTAGCATCACAAATCTTCTTCTCTTGATCTCATTTCTTCATCATCAATACTTCGGGGATCTGATAGACTTTCACACATCATTTGTAATTATATCATTCCTCCTTAATTAGATGTCTATCAGTTGCATGTTTCGTTGGCTCGTTAAAAATTTGTCATGAAAAACCCCCCATGGGATAAAAACCATGATAAGGAAAAAGAGTATTATCATATATATATTCCTCCCCTCGAAAGCATCTTCTTCAAGAGATGCATTTCGAACATATCAATAACATCCTTTTGGGGTACATATAATCATAATATTAATGAACAAACGGGTATGACTAGCATATAGTCTTACCATGGACTTTTAATCCATAACATCCATTTCACATAAAATATATTTGATTGCATTTGAATGTCAGGTTCAAATTCTCTTTTACATGCTCATCACGAAAAAAAAAAAAATTAGCAACTTGACTTTCCTTCTTGTCATATAAAATTACACCTTTCAATCATGAAAGATATCATAAACTGATTTCGTATCAACTTAAGTATGTATTTCAAGACCATGTATATGTGAGCATTCATATAGAAAATCCTCCAACATAACATCTCTTTATATCATTAATCCTCTCGGGATATTTATATCTAGTGGTATCATATAAGTAGACTTTGACTACATTCATCTATTCATTCTTATTTTCACACTTATATCTAAAAATAATTGCATCTACCATAAGAGAATACATCTCTTCATAGTCTATTCCAAGTATTCAACCAAATGTGCTTAGATCTCACAATTCCACCATTTTCATTATTCTTTCACATAAAGACTCATCTATCTTCCATTGGGGCTACACTTACAATGTATGAACTATTGGTCCAAATAAATCTCTACCATATATTGTAATATTTATGTTTATTTTTTCTCTTTTCACTTTTGGCTCTATTTCTTCCTTTCCATTTTGGCCAATCAGAATTTTGTGTACACATTACAATAGATTTTCTTTCATGATCCTCTTTCTTTTCCTTATTATCAACTGCTCATAGCATGCAAATTATTACGATGTAGATTTGCTTTTCGTTTCCATCCTTCCAGACATAGCTAGATCTTTTCTTTGTCAGGTACCTCGATTTCTTTCTATGTCATGGTTACGTCTCTTCTGGAGACCCCTTATAATATTTCTTTCCTCGGTCTGGTCAATTTGATTATGCTCCCTTTATTTTCTGAGGAATTAATTTATGGAACCAATTGGTCTATCACACTTCATGCAATCTTTAAACTAACTAACAATTTAATATTTTCCTTCCGGGACATAAATTTTAATTGGAGCATTACAACTGGTATATGTGACTTTGTCACTCTAATTGGGTTAGCAAAAGCGTCTGACATTTGTTACTCTATTCTCTGAATTATCTTTTGAACGTTTAGTGTTCATATTCCCTAGTCCGAGGATCATTGATAATTCGTTGTAACTAATTTCTTTCTCCAGTTGTTTATTTTCTCCCCCTGATGTTGGATAAACCGAATTTTTTAAAAGATAGTCTGAAAATCTAGCCTTATATAAATCCATCGTGGACTGCTCTAATACTTAATTATCTGTCATATCCAACATATACTTTTATCCTCTTCTAAGGACTCATCTTATTTCGTTGTGGTGGAGCACTTCGCACATTCAAAGGTTTTTAAGATGGGAAACTTATTAGTTTGACCCTAAACCAATTTTATGTTGGGGGGGGGTATTATTTTCTCATCGGCTTGATGCAAATCACTTAACCATTTTGGGTTTTAACAACTTCATGATGTTTAACACTTGAGACATTAATTCACCAGCATTATCAAACATAAATGTGGAATCTAGTAGATGTGCCATCAACTATATGTGACCATCGAGTCAATGCGTCCATCAACTCGATGTCTCTATTAGGACCACAAAGTAACTAAATTTTCACATAGTGGGTGGTCAGCCCATAAACATCTCCTTGTACAAGTTCCAAGGAGATGTTTATGGGCGGATCACCCACTATGTAAAATTAAAATTTCATATTTGAATAAGCAAATATATTGAATCTGCCAATAAAACATGCATCAAAGTAAATAAAGTTCTAACATAAAAATTAATTGGCACTAGAATAATTGTAAAGTTTAGATCAATGATTATACCATGAATCGATCTATTATTATACTAGGTTACTAGTTAAGACTTAGACCTTGCATATTTTATAATAATATAGCGACGTTGCAGAATAACAAAGTATGTGCAAAATACATTGAATTTCAATATATGACAAAGGGTCATCAACAAACACCAGTGGACAACAAAACAACAAATTCTTATAATAGGAAATCAACATAAGATAAAGCGTGGTTTATAAACCAAATAGATGCTATATAAAAAAATAAAAAAACTTATCTCGATGGAACGTAAGATTTGTGTTGGCAACGGTAAAGATTTTGTTTGTTTTTTTTAGGTCAGTGGTTACGGTTTCGTGCTGATAACATGTTATGAATAATCTTAGTGATATCTTATTCTAATAGATTAACAACACTTATATAGGGTACAAGCTAGGGTTTAGGTTTGATCCCCAAGTCCTCTATAATATTTTAAAGGTTAATGGGCCCTATAATGGGCATCCATAATGGGTTCATAACAGTTTGCACTATTTAAGGTACTAATTTATGTAGTCTTCTAGTGATTAATATAAAAAACTCATTATCAGTGTAATTGACTATCCAGGGTATAATCCAAGCGGAAATCATATCTAGCAAATACCTTCTTTTGTAATTTTCAGGCATCTAAAGCATTTGATTTCTCAGCACCAACTCCACGAGATGCGAAGATTGAAGGTTTTCTTAATGAGATCATAGTAAACAAGGAATAGTTTCAGCAAGGATATATAATGTTTACCATGAATTGTACAGTAAATCTGAAGCAGTTTCTCTTCAAGTAAGAAATGTAGAAGTTTAAATTCTCCAAATTGATGAAGCTATGAAACACCAAGCTGATGTACTACCACAAAAAATAGAGGAAAATTCTTAAGGCCTTTTACAATGCCATTGAATTTTTTTGAAGCCATACATGTCTGTGATATTTGAAGAACATTCCTCATATTCTGATGGAGGCATCGAAATCAACAATTTAGGTCTTGGAGGAAACAAGTTTAACAAGCATACGCTGCCTCAAAAGGCATTACCATGTGAAGAACCTAAAGTTTTTGTTTTTTTTTTTGTTCAAATTCTCAGGTTTTATGTTCTGTAACTCACTTTGTGATATTGTTTCTAATGTGAAATGCTTTCATGTGTTGGTAAGAGACTAGAGGTAATTGATTTGATTCTATCTAATTCTCTTTTTGTGTTTACTGACTCATTCCAAATTCCCCAAGGGAGTAGCTCAGAATAACAAGCTGCAGATTGTAACTACTACTATCATGAGAGAGGATGGATCTCTATTTTTTTGGAGAGGCTACGTAGCTACTGTTTGAACCCTGTTAGATTTTGTCAGTGAAAGAATTGACTTCAAGAAGATCAAACCACCAACGCTCTATCATGCACCAACTAGCTCATACTTAGCAAGAATAGCTAGCATTGGGAGAAGACTCATCCATGATCCTGAACGTTTGCAAAACAAGGCCAATAAAGCAAATGAGAAAGCTTAAGCACAAAAACAGAAGGACCCAACAACTTCAGAGATTAAAAAAAGGAAAAAGGAATCTTTTCTCTGGAGTCAAGGTCTTAGTTCCATCAGTACATCGACAATGGAGAGACGATCGTCTTAATGAGATCCTAGCACTTACGAAGAAATACCTAAAGGCGGATATGGTACTCAAGAACAAATAACTTTTTTGAATGGAGGTCAAGTACAAGAAACCCGATCCGCCCAAGATTGAAGCTGCAAGCGATGGGTAGAATTCATTCTCCTTGTGTTCTCGACCCTATACCTAGAAAGTTAAGTACATCGATTTAAACGACTTTAAATATAATTGTTAAGTTGTAGGCAACCCACTGGTAACAATCTAGTTTTAATTTTATTTTTATTATTCTTATAATTTGTTTGTTAGTCTCTCACAAAAATAGATTAAAAAAAAAGGGAACCTAATCCGCCCAACATTGAAGCTGCAAGCTATAGGGAGAATTTATTCTCCTTGTGTTCACGACCCTATACCTAAAAAGTTTAGCAAATCGATTGAAACGACTTTAATTACAATTGTTAAGTACTAGGCAACCCACTGGTAACAGTCTAGTTTTAAATTTAATTTTTTCTTCTTTTAATTTGTTTGTTAGTGTCTCAAGAAAATAGGTAAAAAAGGACCGACATAAGAAAAAAATTGATCGATTATCACCTAATATTAATCGATTTTCTTTGCCTCCTCAATCTTCATATATGTTCATCACAAAAGGTATAGATTATATGGCTAGATCAATCGATTTACGCCATTTTCATAAACATTTTCGACGCTTCACGAAAATAGATCGATGTACTCGTCAGATATGAAAATTAATCTCTCTCACGTGTAAATTCCGATTAGACGTGCACAGAGAAAATTTGACTAGACATCTTCAAAGAAATTTCTCTAAACATCCACAAAGAAATTTCTTAAAACATCGATTTTACAGACTCTTTTCGCGAAAACAATTTATACCTTTTTTTATAAACATTTAGATTAATGATGGAAGGATTTAAAACTGGATTAGCTACCAAAATAAGAGACAGGAATCTTACAACTAAAGAATGGAACAAAATTCTGTTTATTTCATTTGTTTCAAGTGCTATAAATAATTCTTCTTCGAATTGATAAATACTCAAATGTTAACGAGTCTAATGGATGTGGTAGAGATCTACAATGGCGGATCCAGAACAAAAATTTGTATGAGACACAATAAATTAATATAAATAATATCAACGATAATCATAATAAAATTAAAATTAAAATTTTATTTATAACATTTATGATATTATTTAATAGTACACCATAAATATCAAATTAAATATCACATTTGGGAACTAAAATTTCAAAAAAAAGTTTTGTTTCGTAAGTATATTATAAATAGACATAAAAGAAAAAAAGAAAAAACATAAATGTAACCCAATCAAAGTTTAAAGGAAGATGAAATGAAAAAGTGATATAGGATATGACTACATGTAAATAAAAAAGGGAAGATGGCACAGGAAAATGGGAAGAAAGGATAGATAATAATATGAGAGAAGTGAAGATAACCAATAAGACATAACCAACAAGCCGCCGGTTCTCTGTTTTTCTCTGCCTTCTCTCCTCTTTTCTTCTAGAAAGAGAAAGTTTGCCGA
>OVAP01008170.1:0-10119 GCA_900406295.1 Aurinia saxatilis
TCGCAAAACCGTCGCAAATCAGACCGTCGCAAAACCATCGCAAAACTGTGCATCGCAGATGTCTCGCAAAACGACCTCCTCGCACAATCGTCGCAAGATGTACGTCGCAAAATCGTCGCACTANTTTCGACGCAAAGACGTCGCAAACCCTGATTTGCGACGTCTTTGCGTGGAATCTGGCCCTCGCAAACGAGGTGTTTTCTTGTAGTGTATATCTCGCGCTGTTTTAATTTGAGAGCAGATAGATTGGCCCGTGAGGCCCGTTTATTAGGTCAAAATATGTACCATGTTCACAATGTAAACCCGGTTTGGGTTTATGAACTGACTTGAATAAAAGTGAATATTGATGACAAAAAAAAAATCTCATTAATGAATTCTTTAATACCATTATACCCTTAAACATACGGTTTTAATGATTTTCAGGGTTAAATATTTATAAAATTAGGATTTAATTTTTAATGATTATTAGGGTTAAATTGTTAAGATTTATGGTTTATGGTTTATTAGGAGGGGGAGACATTTTCGGATTTAAGATTTTAGACCCTAAACCCTAGATCCTAAACTCAAAAACCTATTAATAATTAGAGATAATCCAAAATATACCCACTTTTCCATATCCATTAACCACATATACCCACCACCATTCTTTTTAATCACATATACCACCCCTTTTCATTTTAATACCATTGTACCCTTGATTTACCAACACTATTTTTCATTACAAATGAAAAATTTGTTAGGGTTTAGAATTTTAGGATTTAGGGTTTAAAAAATTATAGAGTTTATGATTTACTTAGGGTTTGAGATTTAGGATTAAGCCTTTACAAAATTAGGTTTTAATTTTTAAAAACTATTATGGTTTAATTGTTAGGATTTTGGGTTTAGATTTTAGGGGTTAGAGTTTATTAGGAGTGGATAGACTTT
Source organism: Aurinia saxatilis (assembly GCA_900406295.1). Taxonomy (NCBI): domain Eukaryota; kingdom Viridiplantae; phylum Streptophyta; class Magnoliopsida; order Brassicales; family Brassicaceae; genus Aurinia; species Aurinia saxatilis. Next base: position 925 of record OVAP01008170.1, read on the forward strand.
ATGGGGTTTAGGATTTAAAAACCTTAAACCCTAGATTCTAAAACCCTAAAACCATATAAATACTTAATATTTAATTAGTGGTATTTTAGACTTTTTACAAGAGAAGGAAGACTTAACCACATATACCCATTTTTTTATACCATTAATAATCAAATATATCCACATTCCTTCATTCTCTTTTAAAAAGTCTAAAATACCCATATCTAAATACTAACTATTTATGGGGTTTTAGGGTTTAGAATCTAGGATTTAGGGTTTTAAAACCCTAAAACCTAAATCCTAAACCCCAAAAAAGTCTTTTCACTCCTAACAAACCACAACCCCTAAAATATAAACTCTAAATCCTAATAATTAAATCCTAATAGTTATTAAAAATTAAATCATAAATTTATAAGGGTTTAACCCTAAATCCTAAACCCAAACTCTATAATTTTACTAAACCCTAAGTTCTAAAATCCTAAAGCTTAGCAAATATATCATTTATAATAAAAAATAACGTTGGTAAATGAATGGTATAATAGTATTAAAATAAAAAGGGATTGATATATATGATTAAAAAATAGGTGTAGTTATATGTGGTTAGTGGGTATATAAAATTGGTATATTTGTGATTATCTAAATATGAAAATGCTGAAAAAAATATGAAAATACATAAAATAAATGGAGGGCATACTAGCTCCAACTCCAAGAATGTCGGCCGGCCAAAACATGCACTCTTCTGTTCTGTCTCAGTACGTATAACTTTATCAAAATAACTATTCAAGGTTTTATAAATGATTTATTACCATAACATCATTTATGATCTATATACAAATATTTTAACCAATAGTAAAACAAACTACAAAATACTAATGATCATTGGTCAAATTTTTGTTTACGTTAAAAAAAAAATCGTTGTAATATATATATATGATGTACTACAACCCGTTTTTTATATTTAGAAAAGTTAAATATTTTTAATTTTATGTTGGTGACACGATCAAACCCTAGTAGATAGTAGGCTTTGCCCAAGATAAATTACGCGGATCAGTGAGGATCGACTTCGTTTGGATACATGAATCACTGACACACATTATTTGTTGATAATAATTAGAGAGAGAGAGAGAGAGGAATATACATAATAATTGTAGAGATCCCATAAGGTCAAGAAATTATAATTCTTGGACAAGAATATAAGGAAGTCATCTTTCTTCTTCTTTTTAAGTTTCAGTAATTGTTGGATAATGCACTGATGTTGCAGCTTGAGATATTTTCTACAATATATCAAATTTCAGTATTGACTGCAAAAATCTGTTTACATAGGAAAATATGAATTTTGAAATAAAATAAAACAGAATAATCTGAATATGAACCAGCCAGATTTAAAACTGACTTTTGAATGGTCTTATATTAAATTAGATCTCATTGGAGTTTTTCTGAGTTTGAATACCCTTTCATATTAGTCGTATATACAGACGTTATACATGAGTCTCATAAGATTCAAAAAGGATATCCACAAGTAATATTCTAATTATACACATCCCCACAGTCGAATCAGAAGGTTAGGGAACACTGAGACATATATGAATGTACCAATTGAAAATTGCTTAAGGCCATAGAAAGAGACCAATTGAGGAGGCACACTTGGTCTGATTTGTCTTTATTAACAAAAACCGGTGGTTAATATATATAAACAGTCTCTTCAAGGTTACCGTCAAGAAACATATTCTTCACATCAAATTTTTGTAACGGGCCATTCTTCACGACGAGATCATGAAGAACATAGCAAACGGTTGCTGCAGACTGAAAGTCTCATCCCAATCAATTTTTGCAGTGGCCATTCTTCCCTAGCAATATTATTGCAATCACTGTAAACTAGAATTTTGCCTTTTTTAAATTAATTTTTCACTCTCATTGATTCTGAATGGTTTAAAAGGGTATGCAGTTGAATAAATTATTGTCTGTCTTAGTTGACATTTTGTAAGCAAGATTTTGTAACGATCGACTAGTAAATTCATTTTATGGTTTTGTTAAGAGTCCATATTTATTCAATACTTTCAACAAAATCTTTTATTTTTTGTCAACAACAATTTTGCATTGTGATGGGTTCGAATCCATGTGGTGATACAATAACTGCATTAGCACCATCGGTAAACTACAAATCTTGGTTTTCAACGAAACCTAAATCAATGGTATATTCTTGAAAAAACATTTGTATTCATGAAAGTAAAATATGCATTTTTTTAACAGAAACATTAATTTGTTAATATAATATAGATTTTTGTAGCAAAGAACGTTATTTTCCTGTGAAACTTTTGGATGCAAAATGTCACTTTTGGTAAATATAGTGTCATATGACTAAATGAGATTCATGGAAGAATTACATCCTCAACTTAATTTCCTGTTTGAAGTAATAAAAAAGGATAAAAATACAAAAAAGTAGAACAGAAAGAAAAAGCGAGGGTGAGAAAGTAGGTACGATTCTCTCTGATATATTTCAGTCATAACATTACTTTCATTGTTTGTTAGTGAAAAGATGGTGACGTTTCGAAGACGTATCCTAAACGCAAAATTCACTTGTCTTCTTTTTTCTCTATACATTTTGTGTCTCTGAAAGTAGTCAAGACCCTCAATCAAAACGCTCCCTCACACCTAGAACACATAGAAAAGGAGGCACAGAATCTAAAGATAGATTATAGAAATCGAGACAAAATCAAGATTTCAAAAAGTGAGAAGATTTTCTTGTTTTTTCTCTTTGACGTCTTGTTGCACCAACCGAGCAAACACTATGATCAGAGTCAAATGGTTCTACTCTTCTGCTTTTTAGAAACATTTATATTTCTATTTCTTTGCAGGAAATGTACTATTTTCAAACTTTGGTCAGAAGAGGAATTTTAAAACACTATTTTTGATGTATCGGATTTTTAAAAGTACATTAAGAAAGTGTATACTTTACAAAATATATCTCTTCAAGTGGAAGATATTTAAAAAATTATCATTCTTGGTAAACTATTAACTGGTAAACTCTAAACCATAAAAATGAAACTTTAATAGTTATTAATCATAAATCTTAATTCTATAAGGGTTTGAAATTAAACTCTAGAATCTTGGATCTAGTTATAAACCATATAATTTTATTAACCCTAATACTTTAAATGATAACAAATTTATTAATTATAAAGAGAAATAGTTGAGGTAAATAAGCAGTAATTTTGAAAATATTTTAGAGGATATATTTTTTAAAAAGGAATATTCCAAAAGGATATCTTTTAAAAGTTCTCTTGATTTATTGGCTTAGTGAAGCGTAAAAATCATTAATACTTACTAAATTACGAAAATGTTGTAATAATTTATAAACACAAAAATACAGTACCATTAAATTTATCATATTATATTTTAATATTTAACCTTTGAACTTAATGTTTTTTTTGTGTTACGTCTTTGGATGATCGAGCGTCAAAAAGATAATAATGGTTTTCTTCGAGTTAGGAATCAAATTCTTGAATACCCTTAAGTTTCAAACTTAAAAATCAGAAATGCCCCCGATTGAAACTAAATTTTTAATTTCTTTATTTTGTAAATAAAAAATGAAGGAAAAGCCACAAAACCTTGAACTCAATTCTGATCCAACCAACCCCGACCCGTCCCTATAAAACCGACCACTCCCGATTAAACCACAAATTCATCCCCAATTTCCCCAATTTTCTCCTGATTAACCTTTTCACAGTCTCAAATCCAACCGCATTAGGCATCACTAGGAACAACTAACGTCAACATTGATTCTTTGGTATGTTCAAATTCAAATTCATCCTTCAATTTCTAGTAGTTTGCTTATCGTACTAGTGAGTCTCAATTTGATGTTGTGGTTGTGCCCTTGAAATGTCGCGGCAAAAATGATTGAGGTTGAAGAACAAAGGGCTTTTGATCCCAACCAAGACGACAACAACACTTCAGATCCTCAAAAGAACGAACCAAGAGATCCCAACTCCAATGAGCAGACAGATACATTAAAGCCTCTCAAGATGAAGTTCAAACACTCGGAGTATGAAAAAATTATAAAGATTTAATCAGTATGTTACATCAAGGAGGCTGATGAAAAATCAATGAAATTCTCGATAGTAACGAGAAGAAATAGTTTCACTCCCATCCCCAACTCAAGCATTTCAAGAAGAAGAATAAGTTGATAGTTATGTGGATGCTTTTTCTCCATACGGCGTGTCCATCAAAGAAGAAGGAATTATCATCAATGTTGTCCAGTTCAATACTCTATCAAAGAACATGGACTTATTTCGGGGCTATATTGTCATAACTATCCACTGGACTGGGAAAAGAAGGGCAAGTTAGACTTTGTTGAGAGACATTTGAGCATGGATTGACCATATCGTATGAAGCTATCAAATAAAAGTTCTTGTACTTCCTCTCTAGTGTCATCACTGGAAAGTCCAAGAAATGCGCGAAGGGAACCCCAAAAGGAGCAACAAGTGTAGAAACCTTCTTTATCAAAGCGGTTAATTCACTTTGGTTGTGCGAGATGTCTCCATGGGGACATTTGTCCTTTGATGATAATATGAAACAAATGAATAATTTTTTTCATAATTTTGGAGGAGTCGTCGACAAAAGAGGCTGGTGTTATCCAAGTTTCCATATTTCTCTCCAAGTTTCCATTTTCTTTTATTTTGGTGAACTTGTCTGAATTTGCTAATGTGTTTTTTTCTTGGAATTATGTGTAGCTTATAGCGTTTGAGTCGATTGGAGTTCTCCAATTGAATTACATAGATCCTTTTGAAGTTGCAGGCCTCCATCCAGGCTGGACATCATGTCCTAGGATGTGCATTAGCAAATTCACCAAACATGCTATGGCAAGTTTCCCACTTTCTGAATTACATAAAATATTGGGAACATTTAAGGTTAGTAATAATATTACTACTAGTAAAATTGGTGTTTGTTTTTTAATTATGATTGTCTAATACTATGATAATTTCATTTTCACATAAGATACATAGTATCTTGGTTCCAACTTCATCTGAGTATGTTCTTTGTGCTAAAATCAATGGCATAAAACATAAATCTAGTGTTTCAAATGATGCAGATGCAGTGGTGTTGTCTTGAGGAAGTGACAAACCTTAAGAAAGATTTGTTAGGTGTACAAGAAGGAATGAGAAAGCTGGCTAAGGATATGGAAGATGGTTTTGCGAGAATTATAAACAAGATTGTTGGGCAGGATACAAGGCTAAAGGATGTGGAGGCAGTATTGAGGTTTCATCAGTGGAATGACCCTGATGTGGGTTATGGTTTTGGTTATGGTTTGTATTTAAAGGATGGTCATGGTCTGGAGGTTCAGCAAGATAAGGTTCAAGAGGATAAGCAAGATAAAGTTGTGATGCGATGCCAAGGTAGGGATTCACCAACTAATTATTTCCTTATACCTACTAACAACGAACTAATAGCTAGAAATTTAAATGCAAATAAAGACGGGACTGGTGTGTATTATGGAATTGCAAAAAAATAAAATGGATATAACCAAATATATTAAAGGCGTTGGGCATCAGAAATTCACAGGTACTCAATTGTCCACTGGCAAAACATGCTTTTTAGGAACATTTCATAACCGTCTGAACTCGATCATAAAAATAAGATTTGCTCGTGGTGTTCAGGTCAAATCATACTATGGAGAGCATGTGGTATTCAGGCCAAACCAAGCATTAGATAGTGGGGTTGATTTGTTCACATCTACAGTGACAAACATCTGTGACATAAATGGTTCTAATCATGTATTTGCATGCAAGATAATGCTCAGCACACCACGAATATATATTTAAAGAGTATCATGTGAAACAAACTCTAGATCTATGACCCGTTAAGATCTAACAAGTATCATGAGGACCAAACGTTAGATTTGTTGATCATTGAGCTAGTGTTGCTTGAAGCTTTAATAACATACTTATTTTTGTTTAACCATGTGGATCTTTGATCCGTTATGAAAACTTTAGCCTAACAATAAAACTACTCATCCATAGCTGAGGAATACATAGCTAAAAGAAGAAAATTTTTTTATTGAATCACAAAAGTTGCAAAAGAAAGATGACCTAAACAATGGTCTAGCAAGAGTATTTAAAGGGTACAACATGAGTTTAGGCAAAAAAAGGTAACCTAATAAAAGTAAATGACTAAATCTGCAAAAGGAAATCTTAAATGTTTGCTGAAATCCGTCGCGTGTCGATCTACACCCAAAATGGTGTCGATCGACGCTTGAACGTCTGACAATCAATATTTCTTTCGTGACGGTCGCTATATGCTCCATGTTGATCGACGCTCTTTGCAGATTTCTTCTATTCTTTGTTCTTCATTCCAGTTTGAATATGTTTTACTCCAAAACCTTCACTACGCACAAAAAACTCCCAAGATGAATTTTCCCTTGTAAAAGATTCAAAGGCACTAAAAAATCGATAAAAAACTATGTATCTCGGCATAAAAACGATCAAATCTGAGATACATCAGGTTGGTGGTGAAAGGGATGAAGGTTTAAGTGATAAGGACAAGGATTGGGGTGGTGATAAAGAGAAGTGATATAAGACTGTGACAAAAGATTTAGGATGATGGATTGATGGGAATCAACAAGTTGGTGGTCGCTCTTTCTTGTTGTTCAATGGATGAATGCGGAGATAGATATGCTGGTTTCACAAGCTGACGATCGCTTCTCTCTTATGAAGATTTGATGATCGAAGATCGCAACTCAAAAGTGTGAAAGTCTTTGTGATGAGATCACAAATCAAGACCTTAGTGAATCCACACAAATGACATAAATTCACGTTTATTAAGTAATGAATTCCACCTAACTTAGATAACCAAAACAAACCCTAAGCTTTAGAGAAAACCCTTTTTATATTCCAAAAATATGTGTGTGTATATTTTACAATGAAAGGAGAAGGGAGCTTATATATGCTTAAATTTACAAGTAATCAAATAAATCATCATAAATGCAAAAATTAATCAAATTATTTACAAAATCAATTAATAAATAAATTTAGAGGATTTCATTGCAATCAACATTTAGTTGATTGGTTCTTTGTGTCTAAACACCTTCTTGATATATCCATGGTTTGATTGTCTTATAGAAGCTTTTTGGAAGAAATTTGTGATTGATTTGCATTGGACCTTTTGTTGATGAGCTACGAATATGAACCGTATTTTCATGTTTGCATCATTAAATGATATAAGATCGGAATCACTACAACTTAAAATCACTCAATGATCAAAAGATTCCAAACTTAAGGAAGCGGAATGTGGGATGAAGTCGAGACGAAGATGATGATAGAAGATTGACTCCCTCAATCAGTGGAACGAACAAAGATGGCGAATCACTCAACAAGCCTAATCCATAGGTTTCAATAGTTCTAAGTGAATCACACACTTAAGACTATATAACAAAGAACACAAAGAAACTCGAAACTTTGTGAAAAGAGAAAACGATTTTAATATTTTCAATGATCATGGGTGCTTCATACAAATGACAAATTGAGCTTTATATAGAGCTCTTACATGAGTACAATAATATTATAAAAGATAGAAATGAGAAAGAAATCATAGAATTGAATACAAACTAGCCGTTGGGCCATAATGAGCAAATCAGGCAAAATACGGAAACTTGAAGTACACTTTAGTCTTGATAGATTTGGCATGAAGAAATGATGTGAAGGACGTCCATTTTCATTGAATCCTTTCTCAAGTCATGGCTGTAGCAAAAAAATAGCTGTTGGAGAGTTATGACCCCAAATGTGAACATGTTGAATGTGCTTGAGTCCAAATAAGGAAAGTCGGTCCATGTGTACCTCCACTTGATCTTGTGTGTTCTGATAGAGCTAACCATTCCTTGTAGAGCTTCTAGTTGAATTATAATATCTCATGATTGTCAAATATATGTTTAGGGTCTCCCACACCCATAAGGTGCTAAATAAGGCAAGCCGTGAGTCTTCTAGTTTAGAAAATTCATAACTTCAACACCTGAACCGATATGGTTGTGAATCCAATTTTCTGAGTACCTCGTTTGAGTCAAGAATCTAGAAAATTTTGGTTTAGTGCCCAATTCCCTCTGGTTTGATCATGGTCCTTTAAACAGTGCACACTTGTCCAAATCGGATAAGTGTAGAAACACCTGATATCTAAGCTGAATATCTCCTTCGTCCGATCTTCGATTGGGTTGATTCAAATCCTTTTAGTTATATTGGTGATCTGAGAATGTTTTCCATGTATTTTCATGCTTTAAATCTCCTTGTCGGGGTCGGATTCCACCCCCGAATATTGATAGCATTAAATGGTTAGGTTTTTCCCACAAAACACTACTGCGGCCCCCGAGCTGGTCATATGTCCACACCATCGACCAATATAGTCATGGACTATCGATTGGTAACAACACAATTAAGCATGGATCACCGAGGGTCCCACGATCAACAATGCATATAACAAGACATGGATCAAACTTGGGCTTGTCCCCTAAGCCAAGTAACGAACGAGGCCCACATACAAGCTCACACGAACGTCACGCGGGCTACACGATCGACCTGACCCGCGGACCATGGTCATGGATTATCCCGCGGGCCATGGAAACCTGTCACAGGTCGGGTCCCAGAGGGCAAGCAGAAGAAACGACAGATGAAGCACATAGCTAGGAAGTAATTATCTGTCGTCATGCATCAACTACAGATCGCAGAAGCTCAGGAAGAAGAATCACATGTGGACCTCGTCATCTTTATCTGCATAGACGATCAACATCCAGACTGACTCGTGGAGATCGGCGCGAACCTACCAGACTCCCTCCACACAAAGCTCATCGCTTTCCTGAAAAGAAACGTCAACACCTTCGCTTGGGCAGCCGAAGATATGCCTGGAATCAGCATGTACATCACATGCCATGACCTCAACGTGGACCCAACCTTCAAGCCAATCAAGCAGAAGAGAAGAAGGATGGGCCCTGAACGAGCACAGGCAGTGAACGATGAAGTAAATAAACTCCTCAAGGTCGGATCAATNGGCAGTGAACGATGAAGTAAATAAACTCCTCAAGGTCGGATCAATCATGGAGGTCAAGTACCCAGATTGGATAGCCAACCCAATGGTGGTTAAGAAGAAGAATGGCAAGTGGAGAGTCTACGTCGACTTCACCGACCACAACAAAGCATGTCCCAAGGACAACTTCCCTCTTCCTCACATCGATCGGTT
>OVAP01008172.1:0-10118 GCA_900406295.1 Aurinia saxatilis
TTCCAAGTCAATCGTCAGTTTGGCCTGTGGGGATATTTGACCCCCACAATATATGAAAGAAACTTTTCACCCACTACTAGTGGAATATAGCTCGGTTTCAACTGTGTTATACCTCTATCTATCTCAATCTTCTTAAATATCATATCCTCTACGGCCAAGTAAGTTATCTCTTCCCTTGATGATGTCCTAAACGTCATAGCATACCCGTGAGGTTCCGTTGAATTTCATTTATAACCATCTCCCTTCACTACGTAACACCTTTCATATATAAAATGTATTACTATTTTCATCATTGTACCTGCCAACCATATATAATAAAATCATTATTATCTTTTGAATTATGTCAGTTATACTATGTGTACTAGTTGCACCACTCCAATCAGTTATACTGGTTGTAACAGTTGTACCAATTCCTACAGTTTTCCCTAACGATCTTGTGTTTCAGCAATTCATTTATGTATGTTTCGACTACTTTCACCTAACTAAAATCTATTTTCATCCTTACTACTTCCGCAAAACTCTTATTCATCCACATCTAATCCAATTCCATTTCATCCAAATCCGTTGATATTGACAAATCCCACAAATTGACAAATTCCAATTCAAGCATAAATAACTCAAATATCTACTTCTATATCTATATAGGGAGATATATTCAAAGGATATAACCTCAATTCGAAGCTTCGACTCTGATTCAAAGATGATTCACCGAGAGTTATAAATCTTCAATGGTCGATATGAGCTTCAATCGACCTTTTGCGATGGTGAATAGCTACAGATTCCTCACAAATAGCAAACACTAAATCCCATAGAACCTTTAATCATCGAAAATATTAGGAATGATATGGCTAAAATCTGGGATTTGGGAGGGGTCCGATAATTTTTCTTCCCGTCCGGAAGGGTTACGAACAAACCGGTATAGAGGAGATCCGGGTCCGAATGGAGTAACAGTTTCACCAGACCGAAATTAGCTTTGTTCTAATTAGTCGATTTTATTTTCTTTCCATAATTTTTGTATTCACTCAAATTTGATCTTAGGGACATAACGGAATTTCAATATTCATTAATGCAGAAAAGTGTTTGGGCATTAATGAGAGTACTTCTTTCATTTTTTCTTCAAAAAAGAGTATTCCAACAATTGATCCATGGAATTATTCGATAAAAAAAAAGAAAAACAAACAGAGAAACGTTTTCTCGGAATGTCCCTCAGTTAAATTCGTCACCATTTACTCTTTTAGCCATAAATTGTATACACTGTTTTTTTTTTCCCCGGTCAATAAAAGGAAAACAAACTATACACTGTTATATTATTTTTAATTGTAAAGTTAAGTGCGTTGCTTTTACGAATGACGTCCCGGTTTACGTATGAAGTATTAACAATGACAATTTATATTGTATTTCGAAAGATAATGAGAAAAGGAAATGCTAAGTTAGGTCGGAAGGAGGCATCAAAATTATGGTATATACTCTTGTATTTAACTTGTTTTTTCCCTTCTTAAAAAGATGACGGGGGGATTTCAAAAATACTTTTTTTACTCAATTTTTTTTTATTAATAGCACTTTTTTGGACTATTTTTGAAAAATATATTAGTTTTAATTTAAATTATCATTTTAATATTTTAAAATATTCTATAATGTTTTATAGAGTTGTAAGGTTTAGAATCTAGAGTTTAGGGTTAAAACCCTAAAACCTAAAATTCTAAATCCTAAAAAAGGTTTTAATTCTTAATAAATTCAAAACTCCTAAAATATAAACCATAATTCCTCAAACATAAACCCAAATAGTTAGTAAAACACTAAACTCTAATCCTACAAGATTTAAGTCTTAAATTAAACTTTAAATCAACCCTAAATCTTAAAAGTATATTTTTGAAAAGAAAAATGGTGATATTTTTGAAAAAAGACATATTGATGAAGACATTTTCCATGATTTCTCAAAAATGAATACCAAGAAGAAAAACTGCAACACATGAATTTATAAGGAGATCTTCCGTTCTAAACTTCTTTTGTATAAGCACGATTAATTATGGAGTTGTGATGAAATCAAATATATTAGTTTGGGTATGAATCAAATATAAAAGAACATTTTTTATTATTAGTTTTTGGAGCAAAACAAGTATTTTCACTCTATAAATTCATTTTAACTGTTGATAAAAATTTATATACGTTAAAATTTATACTCTTTTTTTTAACCTTTATAATTAATAAATATTAACTCTGAAACATTCATGTACACATAGGACATGTAATAATTTGACCAGTCTAATATTTGGATTGATGGGAGAAAAATTTGAGCAAAAATATTGATAATAAAACAAATATCAATTATCTAGAGACTATTTTCATATTTGAAAAGGCGTCGTAGTGTAGATTTAAATTAAATATCGATTTTTTTTTTGAAATAGTAAATATGGATTCTTTTCAACTATATATTAAATTTAATGTATAATTTGATAAATGTGTTATTCGATGAATACATTGACATAGTATTTTAAATATTAAAAATTTGGATCTTTTTAATTATTAAAAAGTATTTAGACACTGATATATTAACAAAAATTAGTTATTAAGATATTTAAAATGTATAAAATGGGGCTGCTAAACGAGTCACAAGGCGATTAAGCTCCACCTTTTAGAAAGAAAATAGAATAGTGGAAAGATGAGGAGAAAAGTAACTGTTAATAAATTAGAAAATTAGGCTACTGCATGCAACAACAGCCTATAGGTCAGACCTTAAATTGGACCATTCCTTTATATATTTTTGTATTTTTCTCAAATTAGTTTAAAATTGGTAAGAAATAGATGTCAAATAGAATTTAATCTAACTTTAATGTGAGACATATTAAGTAAATACAAAATGATGCAATTGTTGAAGAATATTCCCAAACAACGATTGTTTATCCTTGTTATAAAAGTTTAAACATGTAATGGACATATCAATGAGGTCACTTATTATAATTATTGAATTATATTATAGGAGATAAGTCAGCATTTTCGGCTAATTAAAAAATCCTTTCGACAGCTTTTTTTTTGTTTATTTTGTCTTCTTGTTCTCGAACCAAAACGAAGTAAACAATAAAATCATCGTTCACCTACATACAATTATATATTTTATGGTTTTTGATTTATTTTAATACTATAAATTTATCTAAATATTATAATTAATAACTTTTAAAATAAAAAAGTAATGATTTATCGTGTATAATTAATATTTCGAATTTGTTTTGATGTGATTCGTTGAATCTTGCTTGTTTAAATCTACCCTAATATTTTTACTCAATTTCTATTTTATTCGATCAAATTGTATAATAGAAAAATTTAACATATGATTCATTTATGTAATGTAATATTGTTTTTGTTTAATCAACCACACAATTAATAAATCATAACAACCCAGAAAAATTAGATGTTAACAAAAATAAACAATTTTTTATTTAATTAAATTCAAATAATTTATTCCGTGTTGAAAGTCTAGACAATCTGCTTATGTAACTTTGTTTTAATTATTGAAATAAATAGTTTTTTATTATATAAAAATGGCTTTATCATTTTCAATTTTAAGTAATATAGTATTTTGAAAATGTACTATCAGAACAAAAAATTCTAACAAAACTTGTCGTAGTAAAAAAAAATCTTTATATAAAAATAGGTTAAGTAAAATATTTAATTTTTATTAACATTTATTAATATAAACACTAATTTTATTGACACTAATCTGGGGTGCACATTTAGTAGATTCAGTGCAGTTTTTCGGTATTTCTTTCTTTGGTTTTTATAATATTGCCGAATTGAACTAAAATATAATTATAATTTGTTTTGTATATACTTATAATTTGATTTTTTTATTAGATTATTTTGGTTTATTCGATTAATTTCAGTTATATTATAAATATTGGATATCCAAAGTTTTCAGCTTAATAAAAATTTGTAGTTAAATAGAACCAAGTTTGGACCAGAAAACTTAGAACCGAACCAGAATTTCGGTTGTAGGTGAGAGAAAATAACTAACCCAAGAAAACCAAAATTTTATCTTCTTTCCAATACGCATGGGAAAGAGTAAAGGGGATCGTTGAATTAATAGGGATATTGCTGCTGATTTGAAACCAAAATTGAAGGACAGGAATCAAGAATCGTGTTGCATCATTGTAGGAGGAGGCTCGATTTCTAATGGTGCGATCTATTAGAGAGAAGAGGCGATCCACATATTGAAATTGTCTTCGATGGAGCCGCTGGTTTCGTTCAGACGAGAGGACATACATGGTGGTCTGAAAGCTGAGCAGGAGGAGAAACTTCTTCAGGCATGAGCGGCAAAATGAAATCTCGAGTCTATCAATCATGTCCAGTCTTGTGTCAAAGGAAGGAGTGAGCAATGATTTGCCACTTTAGTCCAAAGAGCCGAACTGAAAGAGCCAGAGTTCATGATTACATCGTGAAGATGGTAGTCACTTGTATTGTTTGCGCAAATGACTATCCGTTTTGACCCAATTTATGAGGCAACATGCACATTGTTTCCTATAATTCATAGTGTAGCATCTTCTTTGGATAAGCTCTTTTGGTTATCAAATGAGATGAACATGATAGTTTCGATCATTATGTTTTTGCCTTTTACTATTGGTATTATTAAAGGATTGGCTGGAAATGTTGCTGACACCGAATGTTTTTTTTTTCTTTTTCTTTCAACGCATGTTTCCTAATTAACCGTAATTTTCTTAAGAATCAATCAAACCTCCACAACAACAAATAAATCACCATTGCATTTCAAGTGCAACAACAAAAGAATGAACAACTTCTTTACTGATTCTAACTCCTTGATTTGCTGTTTTGATTGTGTCACTCTATCAATAACTCGGAGTCTCTTTGCTGCAACAACAAAATTTTAGACTTTTACTTAATTCTCTACAATTTATGTTTTGTTTTTTTTATGTATCCTTGATCAGAATGTGATATTGTTGATCATTCAAGAATGTATTCAAAGATAAATTAGGAGATGTAGAGACCAAAAGAGAAACACATAAAGAGACCAAAGTCAATACAACATATCAATGTTGTGGAAACTATTCTAATAACTTTTGTTCCCCACATCATTTCATGTCTTATTCTTCACTTAGTTCTTGGAATGAAAATTGAAGAAGAGAACCAAAAGAGAAGCATCAAACGCAACTATGAAACACCAACCCCAAATCGCAGAGCATCCCGATCTAAAAAAATTCTTTAAGAATCCATCTGGACAAACCAAAACTAAAAACAAACTGAACAATCTGACGATTTGACCCATGTTCTTTAAATCTGTAACAATAGTCAGTTGACTGAATTCTTTTAGCTATTTAGTCTTTACATGTTGCAGGTATTTGTTTACAGTTTCTTTAACCTTATTGAACAAACAATATAAACCATATAGAGTGAGGTTGAGAATTTTAAACAGAGTTATTAATATATCCTCAACATCAATCGGTTCAGAGCTTAGTATAGCTAAAAAAGAACGGACCTGCCCTGAAGGAGTTGACTAAGCGCGAGTGCTCCAAATACTTAGAGAGATATCATCGAAGTCCATATCCACCCAAATGGATGTCTCCTTCCCCATCTTTAAAGGATGATCTGCTTGGGAGTAAAGTAGCAGTAGAAGAAAAAAACTTTTGCGTTTTCTAACCTATTTGGATTTTTGTCATTTTTTGTATAAAAACAAAATTAATGACAAAAAATTTGGAGTTGTCGTGTGAAAACCTTGTGATGATAAATTAAATTGATCTTGAGTCACATAACCTTTGATTATACGCAAATTGATCGAGTTCTTCTCCTTGTCGCTCATCTTCAAGAAACATCCACACATCTTCTTTCCTGAGCTCATGAAGCTTATGAGACAACGAATTTCTGCAACATTGCAGAAATTATGATTAACGTGAGTGTGTATTTTGATATTACGGCATATACACTTTCTTCTTCTTATTTGCTCAAACAGAATCTTCATGGATATCATGAGTACTCAAAACCATTGATCACATAGTAACTGATAGAGAAACTTGTTGATTCTGACTATGATTGATTGAAATGATTAACCAATCTCTCTTCTTTTTCTCGCAAAATAACACTCTCGAACCCCCCTCCTTGGTTTTCCCAAACAGATTTACAACAACATATGATAAAAAAATAATGAACACAAAATCGAAGCACACAACATCTAACACAGAATCAAAGCATACAACATCTAATACAAAATTGAAGCATACAACAATTTGCAAGCTAAATACGAACACAGACCCTCACAATCTGCAAACTAAATACGAACATAGATAAACGACAATCTGCATGCTAAATATGACCAAATAAAAAATATTTTGCAAGCTAAATACGAACTAAAAAATACAAACTAAACATGACATGATTGGAAAGTAATGAACACAAAATCAAAGCATTCAACATATGCCAATCTCAAAATCGACAACTGGACAAAGAAAAATGAATCTATTGGCCACAAATTAACCAATAAACTACGAATTTGGATAAGTATGTCAGAATTTGGATGAAAATCGTCTTCTTCAAATCTTAATCATTTTGAGTTTGAAAAGATAAATCTGCTCGATTTCGTGAGAAAAATATGTTTAATTATTCGACTTAGAGATTTTAACAAATAGAACCCGAAATTAGGAATCGAGAAAAAAAGTTTCATATCTTACATAAATCACGACACTTATTTTTTAATAATGATTTTAAAATTCCACGTAGGCATTTTTCTCCCAACTTCCTATAAATTTCTCTATTAATATATAAAAAAATTAGCAAAATTTTTAATATATATATATATATGTGTATATATATATATATTTTGTTTTTCTTGAATTGTACAATGATTATATTATTGTTAGAATATATTTTGATATAATTTACTACATACAAGAAAACTATATAAACGATTCCACATAGGACAATTCTACATATCTCACAAGAATTAGTTACAGGTGATTCTACTTAACTAAATCAGATTTATCTTGTGTAAATCGTAGTTTATCCCATATCTAGACCCAAAGTATTTTTTTTTCGTCCCAATTTTTTTTTCATAGATGTTGATTGATTGACCAAGTGGAATGATTAGATAATTTTGCATTCCAGAGAAATCGATTCATGGTCTAAACCACCAAAAATCAATTATTTTCTCAATTAGAAACTACTACCACCACTTAGTTAATAATAAATATTATTATATTTTTAGTTTTTATAAATTTTAAAATATATTAGATCTCACCACATATGATACTATTGTAAAAGTTAATCATAAAACAAAAAGAAAAGTGATAAGTAAATATTTTCTTTTCGAAGGTCTTTTATAGTTGAATAACTTACTATTTTCTTTTTGTAAAAATTAAGACAAGCCAAGTTTTAATGTTCAACTTCAAACAATAGAGACGACAGTTTTATTTTCCTCTTACTAATTAAAATACAAGAATAGTTAAATATAGCACCACTAAAACAAAGAGGAGCTACTTCAGCACTAAGCAAAGAGGCAAATATAGCTTTATTTTACTTCTTCTGTTCACGAAGATTTCGTAAAAGATTACAGCTCATGTGCTTCTCTGTTAAAAAGTGATTTGATTCTCTGTATCTTTAAAAAGTAAATAAAATCACACGGTTGTCGTCAAATGGTTTTATTACGTGCTGGCAGCAGAAGAAAAATTCTTTTATAATATAACAAATGTACCCAAAATACCCATTTTCCATATACCACTCTTTCTTTTTGTTTTTCAGAATAAAAATGTTAAATTTATTCTAATTTTTTTCTTAAAACCTTATTTCTCATTTTCTCAATTTCTCAATTAAAGATCTATAATCTGAACAATTTATCTATTTTGCTAATAGTGGCAATCCCATTCCAACAACAAAAGAGACCTTACTAGTGATTTGCTTCACTTCTTCAGATATTTCAGCCAAGAAATTGTAGATTTTTCCATATTGATGTGCAATCCTGAATACCCATCAAGCTGAGTGAACACCCTCACAATCCCTTTGGAACAAAACCAGATGGTAGAATTGATTCCTTTACACAGAAAACTATAGGCAAAGAAAGACTTGATACCCATAGTCAAATTAGCTCCTATCACTGTCAAACTGCTCTAAAAAACTCACCGGTATAACCATTAAACATAGGACTTTTATTAGATGACATATAGAATAAAACATCCTTGATTTTCTCTCCCGTAACATCATCTATAGTTTCTCTTTCTCTCCAGGCACACAATGGTAACCCATCAGCTCCTCCAGCCTCTCCAATGGAATGCCAATGTAGTCCAGTGGGTCATTGTTGAGAAAATCACTGATAAAAGACTCAGATGTTTTATCTCCTTCTTTGTTCTAACCATATTCCCATCGCTAGAAATAATTTCTCTTACTGATTTCCTTTCTCTTCTTTCGGTGATCATACTATGAAAGAACTTATTGTTCCCACCCCCAACATCCAGCCAGTGCACCTTGGCTTTTTATTTGATATATTTTCCTTATGTTGTGGATAGCTCCACCCATTTATTGTAAGCAATTGATTCCTGCTTAATAGCCTCCTTTGTGTGTTCCTCTAATGTAGCTAGTTGCTTGGCACAAAGATCCAACAAAGCTTCCTTAGTTCTCCCCACAATGTTATACAATTGAGCTCTTACCAAACCTCCGACAATACTCTTGAGCCCCTTCAACTTCTTTGAGAATCTATATAAAACAGACGTGGATTAATACAAGATCTCTGTCTCCCTCCAATAATTTTCTATAGTAGATATCCTTGATATCAGTCAAGGCATTCACAAACTTAATAGGAGCTTTCACCCTCTCTTTCACAACTGTCAAATGAATTCTTTCTCTTATGTGTGAGATTCCACATGCCTCAAAAACAAAATAAGCATTTTGATATTTTGAGCTCCATATTTCATTCACCATCACCATGTCTATCTTCTTACAGACCATACCAACTTCCCTTTATTACTCGAGGTAAATAAGGGCCCCTGGTATGCCACAACAGTGAATCTACAATCCCTGAAAATCTTATGAAAATCCCTCATTCCAACAGGAATGTAACTCGTACATATTAAGTTGCTCCTCCAACTCTGCATTTTAATAAAATATCCTATCAGGATCCAAAGTTTATTGCTCATCAGAGGTGACCCTAAGTGATCACATATATCTCCCCACAATTCCTTTCTATGTATTGCTAAGTTCATAGCATTGATAAATGAACAAAAAAAAACTCTTCCTCCTCCCCCTCCAAATGGATAGAGACAGTTATCATCTGTGCAGACTTGAAAACATGAGTTACCCCGGTATTCCCTCTCCACAAAACCTACATGATACACAAAATTTTATCCCTTTTGTATTTAACCGCAAGAGCACATCAATTATCGATTATTGTACTAAGGGTATCGAATCCACAAGGACCAATAAATTGCAAACTAATTAATAAACTCTAAATAAATTATAGGACATGGGTTTTAAATCACTAATTATCAATGACTAACAGATTATATGGGGGTTTAAACAATTAATGGAAAGGTTAGGCTTTTGGGACTTCAGATTTAGACTCAAAACAGCAACCAGACGCATCGAGTATCGATCGACACCAATAGGGTGTCGATCGACACTGCACGGGAAATTCATGTACCAACTTAATTCTTGAACATGAAAACCTAATGTAATACATACCAACTTCCATTGAGTATGTAATCTATGATTAAGAGATAGAAAACCAAATTCCTTTGTGAGTTCTAAAGGATTAATCATGCATTAAACCTAGGTTCAATTGTTCATAGATTATTAAGCCAAATTCATTTGTGAATAAATAATCTACTCCTACTAAGATTTGTTCCAGACTTTACTAACACTTCCATGTATAATAACTACCTATGATCTAGACTCTAGGTGATCAATCAAGAGCTAGCATTAAACCTAGTCTAGAGGAAGAATTAAAGGTTGAACCGAAATCTACCATATGGCNCTAGTCTAGAGGAAGAATTAAAGGTTGAACCGAAATCTACCATATGGCTACCAATTCTTCATCTAAATCCTAGGAACCTTAAGCCTAACAAGAGATCTACTCAGATATAACTAAGCAAAACATCAAGCAATTAATTGAAAAGAACATGCAATAAGAT
>OVAP01008173.1:0-10118 GCA_900406295.1 Aurinia saxatilis
AACTTCATGACCTCCTTCTTGACTACTTCCTTCAAGTTGGGGTTCAACCTTTGATTTTCGATGGAGGACTTGCTGTGATCCTCAAGATGAATCCGACACTTAGCCGAGTTTTTCCAAGAACTAAATTCCTACAACATGAAGCTCAATCCAGCAAAGTGTCGGTTTGGAGTAGAATCACGAGAATTCCTCGGCTACCTTGTCACTAAGCGGGGAATCGAGGCAAACCCCAAGCAAATTGAGGCTATCGATTCCATGCAATCGCCGATAAAAGCAAAGCATGTCCAACGATTCACGAGACGAGTAGCTGCTCTCAACCGATACATTTCGCGATCAACATATAAGTGCCTCCCCTTTTATTAAACTTTTCGCGATACAAAGATGATAGTCTGGACTGACCAATGCGAGGTTGCCTTTCAGCAGCTGCAGCAATATCTCAAGACTTCGCTAATCCTCTCGAAACCCGTGGACGGAGAGCCTCTGTTTTAATACATTGCCGTCTCTGTTGGTGCGGTCAGCAGCGCTCTGATAAGAGAGGAGGGTAGCAAGCAAAGAGTAGTGTTCTACGTCAGATTTAATCTTTGACGGGTGCTCAAACGCGTTACCTGCCAATGGAGAAGTTGGCACTCGCAGTTGTTATTTTGGCTCGAAAGTTGCGTCCATACTTCCAGTCTCATGCAATCATCGTTCTAACCACATATCCCTTACGTGCGATCCTACATAGTCCAAGTCAGTCGGGTCGTCTCGCCAAGTGGGTCATCGAACTCAGCGAGTACAACATCGAGTACAGACCGCGTACCGCAACCAAAGCTCAGGTCCTCGCTGACTTTGTCTTGGCCGACTTCGCTGAGGAAGTAGACGACGACACATTCCTGGAGGACAGAAACCCTCCCATAGAGGGACCAAATGTTGCCTCATCTAAGACTGTGGAGTCTATTGACACGCCCTTAGCGCCCGAGGAAACACCTGAACTGATCAAGCGCCCATCATGGACCCTTCACTCATATGGATCCTTCTCCAAACAAGAGCGGGAATCAAGATATATCTCACTGCTCCAAACGGAGAGATCATTGAGCAGTCCTTCCGACTCAACTTTGAGGCATCAAATAATGAATCGGGATATGAAGCCCTCATCGCGGGGCTTCGCTTAGGTCACAGAATGGAGATCTGATGCCTACATGCGTTCTGCGACTCTCAGCTCTTCGTGAATCAGTTCCATGCGCGACGAACGAATGGAGGCTTATCTAAGTATCGTCCGCAACCTCGCATCATCCTTCGACGAATTCACGCTTGCTCGGATCCCGCGATCTGAGAACTCGTTTGCTGATGCATTAGCAGTTCTTGGCTCGGCATCAGTATCTTACTTTTGTCGAGTGATCAAGGTAAAGCTCCCCGAAACTCCGAGCATACAAGCAACCCGCCAGATGGCATTGATCAACCCTCTCCTAGAAGAAGTGTTTCCCATACCAATGGAAATCAACCAACTGGAAAACCCTCTTGTTACTTACGGATGTGACGTGCAATCGATCAACAAACTTAAAGATTTCATCACGGATGGAGCGCCTCCTTTAGACAGGTGGGTAGCACGTAAACTCAAGGCCCAAGGCGCACGATATTCTGTCACAGTAGGACACCTCTACAAATAGGCCTCCTCCGGACCGCTCCTCCGTTGCATCGAAGGAGAAGCAGCTCATCACGTCATGCAGGAAGTTCACGATAGGTTGTGCGGCAATAATTCCAGTGGTCAAAGTCTGGCCTTGAAAATCAAGACCTACGGATTTTTCTGGCCGACGATGCTTAACGATTGCGAGCAGTATGCCGTTAGATGTGAAAAATGTCAGAGACATGCCCCGATGATACACCAGCCAGCTGAACTATTATCCTAGGTGTCGTCTCCTTACCCTTTCATACACTAGTCAATGGACATCATTGGTCCCATGCCTAATTCTAAGACCAAGAAATTCCTCCTCGTCTTAAAGGATTATTTTTTAAGTGGGTAGAGACCGAAACTTACGCCACCATCAACGACGCTCAAGTGGAACACTTCGTTTGGAAGTTCATCATCTGCAGGCATGGTATCCGGCACGATATTGTGACGGACAACGGTTCGCAGTTTATCTCAGCACGGTGATATATCTCGTATTTTACAAGTTTTTAATATAATAAAACATATAATTATTTATATTTTAGAGTCTATATATTATTATTAGAGTCAAAGTGAGTCATTTTAGGTACATGAATGAATTTGAGGCTTTTGTTGAATTATGGAATAATTATGGAGTAAAAGGAAGCATTTAAGTGGAATGACAATGCAGAAGCTGTCAGAAGTTCTTAAAAGATCATGTCCGACGAAGGTCTTCCCGAAGGAAATTTATTCTCAAATTTTGACAAGACATATAAAATGGAGTTTCCTTCTCTTTGGCGGTGGTTTCAACTCATTCTGATTACTGGTTGAAGATATATGACATTTCTAGTGAAGACATATTATTCTGGCAGGCAGAAAATTGTTTTTCCCTAATCTTCAAAATCCTGCAATTTTCCCTAATCACTTAAGGAAAATTGATTTTCTTAATTTCTCATTCCTTAATTTCATCATAGACCTTATAAATACTAGGGTTTGACTATTGTTTAGGCTTATGCTTTAATCTACTTTAGAGAGAGTTTTTGGGAGAACATTTTTAAAACCCTTTTTATTTATATTATCGCTTTCATTAATTATTGCATGATGAATTGCTTTGCTATGTCTGAGTAATATATTAATTAGGTTTATGGTTCTTATATTATGATGAATTTATGCTAGACTTGTTCTTAGTTTAGGAACCATTAATTAACTCATCTGTTAGATTATCTTAATGCTAGATTCATAGATTAGCTACCTAGAGTCTAGATCATAGGAAATTTATCATACATGAGAGTGTTAATAAATTTTTGGAAGTAATCTTAGGAGAGCTAGCTATCTTTTCTCAAGGAGACTTGGTTTAGAATAGTTAGTGAACAATTGAATCGGTTTGTTAATGCTAGTTTAAATTTCTTAGGATTTCTCAGAGAGATTTGGTCATCACTAGGGTTTAAACTAAGATAGTTAATCTCAACGAGAGTTGGATTGCTTGTTTGCATCATTCATGTTCTAGAGTTAAGGATTCACATATTTTATACATGAAGTGTCGATCGACACCATCATAGTCTCGATCGACACTCGACGTAATTTAGGCCAGATTTGAATCCTAGTTGAAGTTCCCGAAAACCTAGCATTTGCATTAATTGATTTAAACCCCTCATAATCTGTTAGTTATTTGCTCTAGTTAGTTATATTCAAAACCATCAACTTTGCTTAAATTTAGAATTCTATTTAATTAGTTTGCATAGTTATTCGGTCTTCGTGAATTCGATCCTTAAGTACTATAACTGATATTTGTTGTGCACTTGCAGTTATAAATACATAGGGTACAACTTTGTGTCTCAAGTTTTTTGCGCCGTTGTCGGGGACCAAATTAACTTGCATACTAGTTTATTGAATTCTACTTTAATTTTAGGATTTCATTTGCTTGTTTTCTTTGGTTTTATTTTATTATATTTTTTTACTAACTAGTTTTGCTGAAGAGTTGGTTACACTTGAACCTATGCTGAGGAGCTGGCTCTCGGTGTAACTTGCATACTAGTTTTATTCGGTGTAACCATGATAGGTTCAAGTATTATCGCAGAGACTGCCCTCATCATGGTTACACCGAGAGCCAGCTCCTCAGCATCTTCTATGATGGAGTGAATTGGGACTACAAGGCTGCCTTGAATGCAGCAAGCAATGGGAATTTCATGACACAAAGCATAGATGGAGCCAAGGAACACATCAAGAACCTTGCTGAAATCTACAGGGACAAGAGTATGGAGTATGATCGAACTAAGAGCGTGAATAGCGTGGCAGCTGAGTCGATAAAGGAGCTAACTAACAAGGTGAATCGACTACTCAAAGGCAACCAGAAGAGTGTGCGCTTTACTGATCTTGATGCTGTCCGAAAGGGAGATGAAGAGAAAGATGTTGCTTATGTTGGAATTATGGTTTATTCAGCAAGACTTTCTACAACAAATCTTTTGGTAAAGGAAAAAATTGGGGAAACACATCTTATCATTCTCCTAAGGCACAAGACAACAAGACAAAGTCAATGCTTGAGCAGATTCTTGAAGGCCAACAACAGATGACGATGGGATAGAAAAATGGATGATCTCTACACCAACTTGAATGGGAAGATTGAACAGATCAATACTCATCTCAAAAAGACTGATCAACAAGTTGCTCAAATGGCCGAGACAATTCAAAGTCAAGATGGTTTCTTTCCATCAAAGACGGATCAAAACCTTAAGAAGTTTGTCAACACAATCACTCAGAGAAGTGCAGAGGAAGAGGTTGATTTACTTGAGGCAATGCTTAGAGGAGACATGGACGTAGAGAGGTTCGAATGGGTTGAAGAAGTTACAAATTAGGCTATGCAAGAGATTGGTGTCGATCGACACCCCTCGGGAAAGTCCACGACGGACTTTGTTTTAGGACATGGTGTCGAACGACACCAAGGACAGTGTCGTTCGACACCTCATAATATCGATGTTCACGCCGTTAAGATGTCGACCACAGCTCGATCCCAGATCGACAAAACACGGGAAGTAAATCAGGAAGACATAGTGTCGATCGACACTACTGAGGGTGTCGATCGACACCCATTGCAGAATCAATATCCGGCAACTTGTTCTTCATCAAATGCCACTGATCGACTTTCTACAGCCTCTGATCTCGTCAATAAACCTCATGTGCCTAATCCAGAACCCCTAGGAAGTCCGAGAAAGAACAAGAGAAGGAAACTGAAGCTCGTCGGCAAGCTATCTTAAGGAATGTGATCAAGGAGTCTCCTTCATATAGCTTCATCAAAAATTCACCCGTCATAAAGGGATTCATTAAGCAGCTGAGTGTCACTAAGGTCAGCATTGCAAATTGCGTTCAAACAGTACTTAAAGAAGTCAATGCTATCAATGTTAGTCTCATGAAGATTGCTAAAGATAAACCCTCTCCACCCACCCTACGCAAGCTTGACAATATAAAATGTTCTCGTTGATTTGTCTTTGACTGTTCAACCAAAGGTATGAAAATGAAGGATGCTTTATGTGATACTGGTTCCACTGTGAATGTGATGTCGCAGGCGATCGTTCGAAGACTTGGTCTTTTATTCCAACAAGCTTCAAAGTCACCAATCATCATGGCGGCCTCCTCAATGGTGAATGCTAAGGGCTTTGTTCCAAATGTGATGCTTCAAATTGGTGATTGCCTAGTCCCTACTGATTTCCACATTATGGACATCAATGAAGACATCAATAGACCATTGATCATTGGTTCTTCATTCCTTGCCACTGTTGGAGTTGTT
Organism: Aurinia saxatilis; assembly: GCA_900406295.1. Taxonomy (NCBI): domain Eukaryota; kingdom Viridiplantae; phylum Streptophyta; class Magnoliopsida; order Brassicales; family Brassicaceae; genus Aurinia; species Aurinia saxatilis. The sequence continues at coordinate 5,403 of OVAP01008173.1, forward strand.
ATGGACTATCCTAATCAAAGAGTTTTCTTCTCCAAGAGGTCTTCTGTAACTTTCACCATAGAGGAAACTCTTGCAAGGCCATTTTATATCATGAGAAGCCGAACTCAGCTCATGAAGATGATCCAAAGGCAGTCCAGTCAGTCATCCAAGACAATCTGAAAGTCAACAAATCATCTAAGTCAAAGCTTGTTCGTTCTTCAAAGCCATTTGCCAAAATCAGCCTTGTCATTCCGCTGGAACTGAGAGCCATGGGCGATGATGTTATCAAAGACAGATTGCAAGCTACGATGGCTTTGTCTCCTCAAATCTCTTCATGGCTAGTCAAAGGCGGTGTGCTCGCAGCTAAAGGACGCCACCAAAGGTTCTTATACGATCCACCATGAGTCACCATCCCTACAATAATTAGGCTAATGACTCAAAGTTAAGCGTTTGGTGGGAGGCAACCCACTTGTGAGTTTTCTACTACGTATCCTATTTATTTTAATTATTTTTTGTGTTTTTTGAATTTTTTTAAATAGTTACAAATTTTCAAAAATTATTATTTTAATTTTCAAAAATCAGCCTGAATTTTCTACAGTTTTTTAAATTATTTTCATGATTTTTACTATTATGTATTATTTAATACGGTTTTTATACTAACAAAAAAAGAAAAATATTTATTTCAAAATAAATCAGACTTTGTGGCCAGAGCCTTTTTGGGTCGAGTGACACACTTTAGTGTCGATCGTGACAAATAGGTGTCGATCGACACCCGACGCAGGAACAAGGTAAGTTGTTTCTTATTTTGGCCTTTTCGATTAATATTTCTTTCTTTTCTCGCCTCGAGATTTTTTACACACTGGGACAGTGTTGTTTAAGTCTGTGGGAGGGAAATACTGATGTATTTTTCTTTGTCTTGGTTTGTGATAATTTCAAAAAATTTGGTTTTAGCGAGTCGTTTTATCGAGTCAAAATCAGTTTTAAACTATGATATATTGCTTGACCATCACTTATGAGACAAACTCCAAGATAAGACTATTGAAAAATCCAAAAGCCAGTTGGTACTTCAAAGAAATCCATGCTAAGTTAGGAAGAACCGAACAATTGGAGCTTATTGCACCTCTCCAATGTGATCAATGCACCATGATTTGACTCTTCCATTCATACTTAACAGATTCACCAAGTAAAAGAAAGCAATTGCTTACTCTTCGTTTCGAAAAAGTGACTTATCACACCATAGAAAGTTAAAATACTAGGGTCGCCTAGGGAATGACATTTCCAGTGATGGTACCTATATTTTTAAAGTTCAGAATCAGTAACAATGAAGTTACAGGTTAGAGACTAACATCTCGATGAGCCATAACCAAACTATAAATAATAAGTATAGATTATTAGTGTTACTCAAGTCTGGGGGAGAGTGGTGGATATTTCTGTTCAAGCGTGGGTTTGGAAAGCATCGAATGGGAAGTGGGTCTAAAACTTTCGAAGGCATTGGGATCGGAAGGGGAGACAAGCTATGAAAATGGCATCAGCTTCGTAACAAGGATGTGGGTTTATTTGGATGCTAATTTTGGATTAGTCAAGTAAGTATGTGGATTACTAAGTTGGTCAAGATCATTTCAATCCTCCAAGGAAGGTGAGTTTTATATTTTCAAACCTCTTTCACAGTCTAGTTTATGTTTTGCTTGAGGGCAAGCAAAGGCTAAGCCTGGGGAGTTGATATATCTCATACTTTACCAGTTTTTAATATAATAAAACATATAATTATTTATATTTTAGAGTCTATATATTATTATTAGACTCCAAGTGAGTCATTTTAGGTACATGGGCGAATTTGAGGCTTTTGGTGAATTACAGAATAATTAAGGAGTAAAAGAAAGCAAATAAGTGGAATGACAATGCAGAAGCATTCCTAAGTTCTTTAAAGATCATGTCCGACGAAGGTCTTCCCGAAGGAATTTTAATCTCAAATTTTTACACGACAAAGTAAAATCCGTGTTACAAAATCAACTCCTTTCTATCCACAAGGTAACGGCCAACCTGAAGCAATCAACAAGACGATTATTGATGGACTTAAAAAGAGACTAGACGCCAAGAATGGCAAGTGGGCCGAAAAATTAGACAGGGTCCTTTGGTCGCATCGAACAACTCGGTGGCGTCCTACCGGCGAGACCCCCCTTCGCCCTTGTCTATGGCTCTTAATGCGTAATTCCCGCAGAGATGGAGTTTACCGGTCTTCGTCGTCAATTTGCCTCACAAGATGAAGAAATGAACAACGTCATGTTGTTGGATCAACTCAATTTCCTCGACAAAAGAACAGACCGCACTCTTGTCCGTCTCTAGAATTATCAGAAGAAAGTAGCTCAGTATTACAACTCATACGTTCGTCCTCGGCGTTTTCGCGAAGGTGACCTCGTCTTGCGCGAAGTTTTTCAGAATACTGCAGAACTAAATGCTGGCAAGCTCGGCACGCACTGGGAGGGACCTTACCACGTCATTAACGTCGTGAAGTCTGGTGTATATGAGCTCGTAGCGATTGACAGAATAATCATTCCACGTTCACGGAACGCTCGGCATCTCAAAAAGTACTACCACTAGTACTTAGCGCTTGGCTACCAAAAAGAAAAAAAAAACATTAGTTCGCATCTCATGCGCTGAACTCGAACTACGGGCTTGGCTTGATCCCTTTACAGGGTACATAGGCTGCCTATCTTCGGATAGGTCCAGCTAGCCCCCCTCTTCAAGGCGGGGGGGGGGGGGGGGGGAAGCTTTAACTCCTCAATTTCCGATACAACATCTTTCCCNTCGCAATCATACATCTTGCTCGTGACCTCTCAGTCGTACGGATATATTCACATACACTTCGTGATCATACATCTTTATCATGACCTTGCAGTTGTAGGGCTATATTCACATCCCACTTCGCGATCATTGACAATCTTTACACCCTGATCGCGACCTCGCAGTCAACATCTAGCTACTTGTCGCATTCATTCAAGCTGAACGCTACTCGCCATTGTTGGCCACAATGGTGAATTTATATACCTAGGTCTTTTACATAGCCTCGTCTAATTATCACACGCGTTACAAACCCAGCTAGTCTTAATCGCTGGTCTTTTACACATCCCAGAGCAAAGTCTTAACGTCTGTTCAGACTAACAGATGGGATCGAACTACATCTCGCATAAAACCCAGTTCACATTTTACGCTGGTCTATAACCTTGTACGCAAATACGCAAGTCTCATGGCACATTCGCAAAGAAAGATATAGAAAACATTATGGATAAAGCCGTCCAGGCATCCGATAAAGTCTTAGCGGAATTCAAGACAACACGTAACTTTGCGTTCTGGCAAATCCAAAATAACAAAAGACAAAAAGAAGAAAAGGCCTCGTCCTTAGCACATCAACCAACGAAGCTTACTCCAGCTCGGGGTTGACGGCCTCGTTTGAAAGAGAAGCGTCCGGAGACGGTATCAGCTTACTCACCAGCTCGCAGAGACCCACGTGAAATAGCGGTCCCGCGTTTTGGTAATAGGGGGCGTTCGCCTGCAACTCTTTCTCAAACTCCTTCAGAGACTTCTTTCCCTCTTCCGCCTTGATCTCCTCGATGAGTGTGAGGTTGGCATCTATCTGGCGGTCATACACAAAGCTAACCAAAGCAGTCTTTTTGAACCGAATGAGCTTCTTTTTGGCATCCTTCACCGCAGTGGCAACGGCATTGCCCACGTCTTCCTTCACCTTCTTGATCTCTTGGTCCTTCAGCTTCATGATCTCGATCGCACTGTCTCTTTCCTTCGCTTCCTCACCTACCTAGACCTCCAAATCTTTTATATATTTGCCCGCATCCGCCAAGAGCGAATCCTGGCCTTTCTTCTGCTCGGCAAGCTCCTACTTCAGCACTTGCACTTGGACGTTGAGGGTTTTGACGGCAGTGTCATACGCCTTCATCGTGAGGGCAACCTCAGAATTATACTGCATAAACAAAATGCGATGGGTATTTGGAATAACGACAGAAAACAGGAAAAAATTAGAATGTTTACCTGAAAAGCTTGGTAGGCAACAAAACTGAATCCTTTCGGATTTGCCATATCTGCTAAAGGAGGCATCTCGCTCCCAGAGAAGGTGACGTGGGAAAACACAGCCGCTGCCGCTGCGAAGCGATCCTCAGAGATATCAGCGGGGGTGGGCTGATAGGACGTAGAACACTTAGGCGTGGGTTCTGGAGCAGTTTTCGTGTTCTCCTCGTCGTCATCAACTTTGGCTTTCTTTCTTTCTTTCTTCTTAGTTTCATCACTAGCGCCTGCCTTTGCACTTTCTTCCTCGGCCGCTTTTCTCTTTGCGGCATCGAGATGTTGCTTGATAGCGGCATGACCTGATTTTGGCCTCGGCTTCACAACCAACAGGGACTTCGCACTCTCTGTGGCCTCGCCTTTATCCGTCCTGGTGAGGTCGCCTTCGGGAGATTCAGTGTCTTTGGCCAAGGCAATAGCAGCCTCCGGACGGTTTGCACCAGCCTTGGCATCCTCTTTTGTCTTCTTATTGGCCAACTTCATCTTTCGGAAGTTAAGTTCTTGGGATGTCGGGAATATGCCTGTTCACTGCCAACAAGATAAGCCTAAGTCAGTAACAGTATCGGCATCATCAAAAGATAAAAAATACTACTTTCCTACCAATAGGTTTCCAAGACATTGATATATTGCGTTTTTAACTCGTTCTAACCCCGATTTTAAACTGTT
>OVAP01008175.1:0-10117 GCA_900406295.1 Aurinia saxatilis
AGCCGTCGCAAATTTCCCTCGCAAACGGCGTGTTTTCTTGTAGTGTTGGTGTCGTTCGACACCCTGACAAAGCATACCCCCGTTTTGTTCCTTTCGATGAAATAGCCGCTATAAGTGCCTCTGATGCTTCTTGTTTTTCTGATATTGCAAACTATCTCGCAGCGGAGAAACCTTAAGCGTATTTTTTAGGTAATAAAAAGAAGAAATTTCTTCTGAGAGATTCGTAATTACTTTTGGGACGAGCCTTACTTTTACAAGAATTGCAAAGATGGGATCATTCGACGATGCTTACCGGACATTGAGATTGAAGACGTGTTCTTACATTTTCATGGTTCAGCTTATGGTGGCCACTTTGCAACCTTCAAGATGGTTTCTAAGGTTATTCAAACCGAAATTTTGGTGGCCAACAATGTTTCAAGATGCTCACAAGTTCGTCTTCAAGTGTGATGCTTGCCAACGGAAGGGAAAAATCAGCAAGAGACATGAGATGCTGCAAAACTTCATTCTCAAAGTTGAAGTGTTTGATTGATGGGGAATTGACTTCATGGGTCCTTTTCCGTCTTCAAACAACAACAAGTACATTCTTGTGGCGGTGAAGTATGTGTCTAAGTGGGTGGAGGCGATTGCTATTCCAACTAACGATTCCTCAGTGGTTCTTAAGATGTTTAAGACAATCATCTTTCCAAGAGTTGGAGTTCCATGGATTGTGATAATTAACTGATGGCAGTTCGCATTTCATCAACAAAGTTTTTGTAAAGCTTCTGAAATCACATGGCGTTCAACATAGAGTTGCAGCTCCTTACCATCCCCAAACGAGTGATCAAGTCGAAGTTTCCAATAGATAAATCAAGGAAATTTTAGAGAAGATCGTTGGCAAAACTCAGAAGGATTGGTCGTATAAGTTGAATGATGCGTTATGGGCTTATAGGACAGCTTTTAAGCCACCTTTGGGGACTACATTGTTTCACTTGTTATATGAAAAAGCTTGTCATCTTCAGGTGGAGTTAGAGCATAAGTTTGCATTGGCTATAAAGCATTTCAATTTCGACATCAAGCCCGCAACAGAAAGGCGATTGATGCAGTTTAATGAGTTGGATGAAATTCGACATCTTGCCTATGAAAATTCAAAAATCTACAAGGAACCGCACCAAAGCTCGACATGACATAAGATCATCAACTGCATTTTTTTACCAAATGATCATATACTTCTCTGTAATTCTCATTTGAATTTACTCTCATGGAAAATTGCGTTCTCGTTGATTAGGTACTTTCACGGTTAAATCCGTTCGACCTTATGGTGCTATTTTGCTCTTAAATCCTCAAGGCAAGGAGTTTGTTGTGAATGGCAGAAAATCAAGCATTACTTTGCTAATAGTGAAGTACCTAATGGCGAGATCGTTGCGTTAGCCATTCCACCAGCTGTCTAAATTCGAAACAATAGTCAAGCTAATAACTAAAAATAAGCGCCTAGTGGGAGGCAACCCACTATGAGTTTAAATATTTTTGGTGTTTTTTTTTGTGGATTTTTATCTAATTATTTCAGAAATTAAAAAGAGAAAATTTGGGTCTGTTCATGGACTGGTGTCGATCGACACCCCTGTGGAAAACAGAGGTAAGTTTTCTGGTTTTGACCCGTTCGATTAATATTTTTATTCTTTTATGCCTCGAGATTTTTACACACTGGGACAGTGTAGTTCAAGTCGTGGGGAGGGATATACTTATATATTTTTTGTTTTCATAAATTTTGGTTTAATTTCTGAAAATTTGGTTTTATCGAGTCAAATAAGTTGGAAACTATGATCTTTACGTGGTTTATTTGACTGTGTCTATTTCAGCTATGTGAACATCATTACAAGGCTAATTTCAAGACAAGACTAATGAAAAACGGATACACAAAAGTTTACCCTTTGTATCTAACCGCAAGAACACAGCTAAAGCGATGTAGTACTTAGGGATCAAATCCACAAAGACCAATAAATTGCAGACTAATTTAATAAAATCTAAATTAAATATAAGATAGGGGTTTTTGGTTGTTTAAACTAATGCAAGTGACTAACAAATTATGGTGAGGGGTTTAGACAATTAAAAGCAAGGTTAGGTCTTGGGAACTTCAGGTACATACTATATATTGCAGCTAGACGCGTCGAGTGTCGATCGACACCAAGAGTAGTGTCGATCAACACCGCACGGTTAAAATAGGAACCACTTAGTTTCTAAACATGAAACCTATTGTAATGCAAACCAACTTCCGTTGTGAATGCTATCTCTAATTAATTCTTAGCAAACAAAATTCCTTTGTGAGTCCTAAGAGATTAATTATGCAATGAGCTTGTGTTCAATTGTTCATAAATTATCTAGACCAAATTCCTTTGTGAATAGATAATTTACTCCTACTAAGATGGGTTCAAGCAATTATTAACACTTCCATGTATAATAATTAACCTATGATCTAGTTCAAGGGAGGTAATCTATGAACTAGCAATGAGCACAATTTAGAGGAAGAATTAAGGGATTCAACCTAATTTAGACTTATGGCAAACAATAAATCATCTAAACCCTAAAAACCCTAAGCCTAACAAGAGAATTACTCAGACATAGCTAAGCAAAACATCATGCAATTTAATTTAAAGCAATAAGATATCAAAGAGAAAAACAAAACATGGGTTCAAAAAATCTCTCTCCCTAAAACTCTCTCAAAGTAAATTAATGCATAAGCCTAAACAATGGCTGCATAAAAGTATTTATATGGGTCTGGACGGATGTTAGAATTAGGGAATTAACATAAAAGAATTGGTAAGAATCTTCGTCTTGAGATTTTTGGAAATATTGTGAAATATTCGTCTGGTGTTGATCGACACCAGGGTGGTGTCGATCGACTTCCTCTCTGTTTTTGCCATTTTTCTTCGTTTCCTTTTTTCGTCTCCTCAAGCTTCCGTTTTGCTCCATAATTCTCTTAGATCATTCCAAAGCTCCAAAACTCATCCGGACACATAAAATGACTCACATGGACTCTAATAATAGTATATAAACTCTAAAATATAAATAATTATATGTTTATTATCATAAAAACTGGGAAAATATAAGATATATCAAAAACCCAAGGGCCAGTTGGTAGTACAAAGACATCCATGCCTAGTTACAAAAAATCCGAACGGTGTGAGCTTATTGCATCTTTTCAATGTGATCAATGTTCAAGGATTTGATTCTCTCATTCATGTTTGCTAAATTTAACAAGTAAGAGAAAGGATTTCTTACTCTCCCTTTCGAAAGAGTGACTTTACAATATGATTAGGTGAAGTAGGAGGGAAGCCTAAAAAAATTATCTTTCCGAAGATGTCACAACCCATATAACGAAAGTTGAAGGTATATGCTATAGACTCCAAATCTCGAAGATCCATAACCAAACGTTAGAAATGCCCAAGTCTGGGGAGAGTAGGGAACATGTCTATTCAAATTTGGTTTGGCAAGCATTGTATTAGAAAAGAGTGTAGAACTTTCTTGGCAGTGTGATCAAAAGAAGAGACAAGCCATGATAATGGCATCGACTTTGTAACTAGGCTGTGGATTTGAATTTGGAATGCTAAGGAAGTCTAAGGAGAAGTGCATGGTGGTCAATTTTTAGGATTAGTCGAGTTAATGCATGGATTACAAAGTTGGAAAAGATCATTCCGATTTGCTAAGCAAAGTGAGTTCCATACTTTCAAACTGCTTTCACATTTTAGTTTATGTTTTGCTTGAGGGGGGGAGTTGATATATCCTAGTTTTACAGGATTTTATGCTAATATTACATATATTTATCTATTTTATAGAGTCTGTATTATTATTAGAATCCAAATGAGTCATTTTAGGTACATGGTCGAGTTTTAGGTACATGGATGAGTTTTGGGCACTTGGTGAATATTGGAAGAATTATGGAGAGTCAAGTTTGAAGAGAAGAAAAATAGAAAGTGAAGAAAATGGAAGAAAACTGAGGAGGGTGTAGAACAACACCACACAGAGTTTCAGCCTCTTTTCCAAATTTAAAGAAACAAGCAATTTTTCATATATGTTTTGGAAAATTGGTTTTGATAATTTTTCCAATTTTAATATTCGTCCTAACCCCTATAAATACTATGTAACCAGTTAGTTACTTGCTTTAGTTATTTTAATTGAAGACCCTCTTTTCCTAGTTTAATTAAGAGTCTAAAATTAGTTGTGTGATTTTTTTGTCTTTGTGGATTCGATCTCTAAATACTATAACACAATTGCTGTGCACTTGTAGCTAAATACATAGCGTGAAACTTTGTGCATCCTTATGCAGATCCTCCTTTGACTCTTGTTTACTTTAAAATATAGGACGTTTCAAAAATATCATTTTTATGATACCATTTTCAAAAATACAGTTACTAGTTGTAGATTTTCAAAATACCACTTTTATAAATCCGTTCTAAAATATTATATATTCAATTATTTATAAACTATTTTATAGTTTCTTTTTTTAGCTTATAACACATTATAAACATGTATTAAATCTTTATCAAGTTTATAAGTATCTTATAATCGTTTTTTCTAAACTTTATAAAATTGTAAATTTTATATAGATTTGATCAAATGTGATTAGAAACTGGTTTATAAATTTAATTGTTTATAAATAACCTTATAAAAGCTTATAAAGTGACATTTTTCTTCCAACCATATTATTACTCAAAGAGCGACCTCAAAGTTGTTTGCCAAAATGGGTGGACAATTGTTTACATAATTGAATTTTAGATATCGAGTACGAACAGATCGAATCAGACAGTATGACTTTGTATTTGTCGCACGCGGGATGTACGCCGAAGAGAATGAAGAAAAACGTCGTTTAAAATCATTGAATACTTCTAACATAATATTGAATGCTGCCCAGTCAAGAGGTGCTTGAAAGATCTTTATAAGCTTTTAAAACTCTGTCTCAAAGCAAAAATTAGGCACATTACATCCGAGAATTTTTGTCATTTTCTAAAGAGCCTCAGACTCGGATGGTAGTGGGGAAAAACTGTGGCGCGTTCCACGACCACCTATGAATATTATCGGATCACTTTAAATCAAATCCACCCAGTCCCGAGGTTATATCCAATTTTTTCATGGAATCATCAAACTGACAATAAATTCCAAGCCTGAGAGATTCCTTAACTAATATGTATCACCTAATATGTATTGCCTAATTAATATATTGCTCTATACTTGATTAAGTGATTAGCTATTTTACTAGGAGATTTTAAAACTACCACTTTTGGTGTACTACTTTTAACTATTTATAGGGTTTTAAGGTTTTGGATATACGGATTAAAAATCCTAAAATCCTAAGCCCAAAAAGTTTTCATACCTATAATAAACTGTAAACCTCTGAAATATAAACCCTAAATTCTAAAAATTAAACCAAATAGTTATTAAAAATTAAACCCTAATTTTATAAATGTTTAACTTTAAATCATAACCCAAGAAACCCTAAGTCAATTTTAAACTTTAAATCCTAACGCCCTGAATCGTAACAAATTTGTTATTTGTAAAGAGAAATAGCTTTGGTAAATGGCGGTAGTTCTGAAAATATTCCAAAAGTGGTATTTTAAAAAAGAAATAGTTAACAAGTGATAGTGTTCAAAATTTCCCATCTTACTTATAGCAAGTTTTTTTTTCTTTATTTTTTTAACAACAACGTTGCACAAAAAAGCCTAAATTAAAACAGTTCAGTGAGCCAAACCAGAGGAACAGAATCGTAAAAAAAACTAGTTAAAAGTATAGATATTAAAAATGTAATTACTAATTTTTTATTTAAGACATTGATCTGTTAGTTAGTTTAGAAACCTTTTTATGAATTACAGGCTTTTTTATTATTATTTATGGTATTCATAACTTTAGTCACGACTGTGCAATGACTATGGAATCCAAAACCCTAACATTATGGTCAATTGATAACTAAATTGTCTGGACAAACCACGTATATTCAGACCCAAGAAAAAAAAAGGACAAACCACATGAATATTGACTCACGCCAATATCCAAAAATAGTGGTTCCAACATGAATTTGCCACAATAGTGTCATCTTCAAAGTTCAGAGTATAAAGTTTAGTTGATTTGCAAATGGATCTATCAACGTTGCTCATCAATTCATGTCCTTAAACCATGTAACTGGAGTCGAATGTATCAATCTATGTAAAAATCATTTTTTATTTATTTTATTTAAACTGAATTATATTATTAGAGAGGGTATTTACAGGCAGCAACCTTGGGGCTACAGAGAAACCACACGAAGGATTACCTATGTAATATATGAATTACAAATGACTTCTTACACGTACATGCATTATTTTCTACACATATGGTATATCTACACCGTCCACTCGTAATTAGTTAAGCCTAGGATATCTCATGTAGATTTTGGATAATATGTTGATGCAGCACCGCCTCTTCAACCTTAATACACACTTTCCTTATTCGTAGCTTTACTTATTTATGTCGGTTTTTAGCATATGTCGGTTTATTAATTTTCCTTTTTGCTGTTGTTTCCTTTAAGTCACAAACCCTTGAGCTTATATAAACTTGGCTTTATCTTTGTATAACGGCAGCTTTGATATTTTATAAACTAAGAAGACATTGTCTTTTACACCTTGCTTTGATTCGATTATGTCACAAAACAAGAAGCCGGTTTCAAGAAACTCTTGTTAGTTCCTTGATTGAGCGAAGTTAGGTCTCTAGGTTGATTTTCTTGGTCCTTAGATTGAGCTAAATTTATCTCTACGCTGCGCCAGGTTGGTATCAGAGAAAAACTCGAAGTATCATCATGGCCCGTCCTCGTCGTGACCCTCCCCCTACCGAAGCTGAACTCACTCGCCAAAATTTGGCAAGTATTCAAGAACAGATGCAACAACTCACACTGGCGATTCAGGCGATGGATGCTCAACGTGTTGAACAACCTCACTAACGCCGTGCGGAAGTGGAGATAGATGACCTCGACTACGAAGAACAACGCAAGGACGACAACCCGTTTGCAAGACAGATTCAACAACCGTTACTTGTCCCTGCATACACGAACCGATGGGAACAAGGATTCAAATCTGAGCTTCCAGAGTTTCACGGTGGTGAGACGGCAGAAGAATTGCTCGATTGGATTGTGACGGTTGAGGAGATATTGGAATTTACGCAAGTTCCGCTAGATCGCTGTGTTTCCGTCATTGCTAGGAAGTTTCGAAGCAGAGCCGCCGCTTGGTGGACACAACTAAAGAACTCGCGTGCTCGTGAAGGCAAAGAGAAAATCTTGTCATGGGACCAGTTGAAGAAACATTTGCGTAAAACCTTCCTTACAAGGCACTCGTACTGTGGAGGAGTATTCCACATAATTTTTCTTGCATTTGAATCGTATTGATATCCACGAGCTCAGCCCGTACAACGCGCCCGTCTCTTCTACCGACGACATCAACTCCACCGCTTGTGTTGTCACCGAAAACAGAGCATGTTACTCCACCTGTTGATGCTTCTTGAACTACTCGAGCAGGCACATTACGATGCTTTAGTTGTGGCGGACCGGGTCATCGCCAGTAAGCGTGTCCCACACGCAACCGACTAGGGCTGCTCCTTGATGACAGTGGCCATGATCTCGAGGTCCACTATGATACAGAAGTTGAGTCTGAAACACAGGAACTACAGGCTGATGAGGGTCATCTCCTTATGGTGAGGCGATCGTGTTTGGCTTCGCGTGTGCTGGAAGAATGTTCTCAACGCAACAAGCTTTTTCACACTCGTTGTACCATCAAGGATCGCGTGTGCTCTCTCATCATTGACTCGGGAAGTTGTGAAAACGTCATCGCTGAATCTGTGGTGACCAAGCTTAATCTCCAAGTACAACCACATCCATCTCCTTATAAGCTCGTCTATATTCATCAAGGTAATGAAGTCTCTGTCTCTCCTCGTGCGCTAGTTTCATTCTCGATTGGGAAGTCTTACAAAGATTAGTTGTTTTGTGATATTGCACCGATGGATACTTGTCATCTTCTTCTTGGTCGACCATGGGAGTTTGATCGTCGAGTCACAGATGATGGTTTTCTTAATACTTATACCTTTCGCTTTAACGATCGTACCTTTGTTCTACAGCCCTCACTGCCCATTACGTCCATGTCGGACTCGACGAACCGTCAACTCCTGGCCCGATGATGCTTATGCACCGTGGCCCATTTGAAACAGAGATGCGTGCAACGGGCATGGTTCTTCTTGTCCTTACAGCCATCAAGTCGTCAGATGTTAACAAAGCTCCTCTGTCACGTGTGGAACCTTTGTTGACCGAATTTTTGGATGTCTTTCCTGATGATCTTCCAGCCGGTTTACCACCATTGCGCGATATTCAACATCGCATTGACTTAATACCAGACGCATCTCTTCCCAATCGCTCTCATTACTGTATGAGTCCCAGTGAACATGACGAGTTACGGAGACAAGTTAAGGAATTGGTTACAAAAAGATTTTTACGTGAAAGTTTAAGTCCGTGTGCTGTTCCGGCTTTGCTTCTCCCAAAGAAGGATGGTTCGTGGCATATGTGTGTTGACAGGTGGGCCATCAATAAGATCACAGTCCGTTATCGATTTCCTATTCCTCACTTGGACGACTTATTGGATCAGATTGGTACGCCCACAATATTTTCTAAGCTGGATTTAAAGAGTGGCTATCTTCAAATTCGCATTCGCCCTGGTGATGAGTGGAAAACCGCTTTCAAGACAAGTGAAGGTTTGTTTGAGTGGTTGGTAATGCCTTTTGGCCTCTCCAATGCTCCTAGCTAGTACATTTATGTGTGTGATGAACCAAGCTCTCCGACCTTTCATCAGTAAGTTTGTTGTTGTTTATTTTGATGATATTCTCATCTTCAGTTTATCATGGGAGGAGCACATACAGCATTTGCGCGAGGTATTGCTGTTGTTACGACACAGTAAACTTTATGCCACTCGCAAGAAATGTGAATTTGGTTTTGAGCAGGTCCATTTCTTGGGGTATATCGTTTCAGCTAATGGTCTGGCTGTGGATCCAAGTAAAGTCTCGGCCATTAGTTGTTGGCCAGTGCCGAAGTCATTACCTGAGACTCGCAGTTTTCATGGCTTAACGCTTTTTATTGACGTTTTGTTCATCAATTCAGTAGTCTTATGGCACCTCGTACAGATTGTATACATGAGGGTACGTTTGCTTGGACTCCTGCTGCGACGACTGCATTTGAACTCATCAAGCAAAAGTTGGTTTCGGCTCCGATTTTGGCTTTGCTGGATTTTTCATTGGTGTTTGAACTCCACACCGATGCTTCTAAAACAAGTATCAGTGCGGTATTAAGTCAGCGAAGCCGCCCCATTGCATTCTTTAGTGAGAAGATCGCTCGAGGTCGCTTTCGTTGTAGTACTTATGATATCGAATTCTATGCGATTATTCAAGCCATTAAGCATTGGAGGCACTATCTTTTACACAAGGAATTTGTTCTCTTCACGGATCATGATGCTCTCAAGCATTTAACTAGTCAAGACAAGCTCTCTTCTCACCATGCGTCTTGGGTCGCATATTTGCAGCAGTTCACCTTTGTGATCAAACACACTTCGGGTGTCTCTAATCGCGTGGCTGATGCTTTGAATCGTCGTCACTCCATGTTAGATGTACTACGTGTTGCAGTGCCCGGGTCTGTACGTTTGTGGAGCTTTATTCAACTGACCCGTACTTCGCTTGACTTTACGAAGATGCTGCTGCTGGCAGGAATTCATCTTATGCGATTCCTGATGGATTTTTGTTTCGGGACTCCCATTTGTATATCCCGGAAAGCAGCCTACGTTTAAAACTCATATCCGAGCTCCATAATGAGGGTCATGTGGGGCGAAACTGTACTCTCCAGCTTGTTGTCTCTTCTTACTTTTGGTCGGCATTACGTCGTGATGTCGACAGATTCGTCGAGAGGTGTGTTGTTTGTCAAACCTCAAAAGGACAAACGTCTAATGCTGGCTTATATTTACCTCTTCCTATCCCGACACAGCCTTGGACTGATATAAGTATGGATTTTGCGATGGGCCTCCCGCGAAAACAACGTGGGTTTTGTTAGAATATTTGAGATTGAGAGTTTATAGAATGTGTATATGAAGAA
>OVAP01008176.1:0-10117 GCA_900406295.1 Aurinia saxatilis
GGTGATGTGCGGTGTGAAAGGTGTGTTCTGGGATTCGGCCAGCACTCTGTCGATCTCTGGTGCTTGAGGAGTTGCCTTGTGAATCTGGATCCGCACCTCCTTGATTGTAACTTCAGTCTTCCGCATCGCTGCTCTGAGTTGAAGGATCTCGTCTTTGTTGATGCCGAGTTGGTCATCATTAGAGTATTCATCAACGTTGTCTTCATCGGCGAACCGTCGATTCTTGAACTCCAACCGGGTTGCTCGGTGATTTCTGGCATGTGAGTCCGAGCAGGCGACGGTGGCCCGCGTTCGCGATCATGACTATTGTGAAGCTCCTTGTTTGTCTCGTCGGTGAGATCGACGATTCTTTCAGGTCCTTGAAGGTTTGTGTTGTGGGTCCCAGAAACTCCTTGAGTCGTTTGTTTGGAATCGACAGGCGTAGGTTGCAAGAAGAGCCTTCGCATGGATTTTCTCTGTTGAGACCGAGCAGCTAACTCTTTCAGGCGGGTTGAGATCACCTGGTTGAGTTTGTCTTGCTTGGCAGAACGCTCAAGCAAGTCCGTGAGTACGGTGTTAACCATGTCACGGTTAGTTGGTCCTGGAGTTTAGGCGGTCGCGTCTGGCCCACTGTCTGATGGGGTTTCTTGAGGGTCTTCCGGGTTGATGATGTTGTTGTTGTCATTGTTGACGAGTGGGGTCCTGACGGATCCGTCGGGATTGAGCTATTGTGCCGCAGGGGTCCCCAGGAACCTTGGTTGTTGAGTTGTATCCTTAACTTGAACCATGTCTTCGGGTTAGAGCGATTCTTCGTGTGGAGAAGTCGATGAGGTCCCCACAGTCGGCACTAAATTGTGTGGGCAAGAATTCACACTCAACCAAAAACTTGTTAAACTGATCTTTTAAGGGATCGTCGACTCTCTATTGTGAACCTCTCAGAAAGTTAAGGCAAAAGACAGAGAACAAGATAAGAAAAGTGGGGTCGCTTTATTGATAGAAAGAGAATTCTCGAATACAAGCTGTTAAGACTTAGGCTATTCGAGAGAGAAGAAGGTGATCCAAGTATATTCTAACTAAACCGGCTTGGGGCCCAAGCTCTTTCGCGGGTCACCTTCCATTTCCTGAAGATATGCTTCCATTCTTCCAACAGTCTTCTGGGTAGTTTCCTTTCTCCTTAGATACTCCCATGATTCTATTTTCGAACCTTCTTGCTTGACGGCGCTCGGAACAGATTTAGGGATTTGTCTTGATGGAAGATGGAAATGGGCCCACGGAACTGAGCTGGGCTATTTGGCTAGTTATAAGTGTTTCTGGGCCCACGAGATTGTTGAGATAATCTCGTAAGTTGTATTTGTTCTTATGATCACCTCATTTAAAACCTTGGCAAAGAAAATCACATGGGAAAAACCCTACCAAGGGAAAAAGAGTATGATCACGATGATCGTTCGATGAAATGTTCATCGTGGGTCCTTAGTTTGTGATGGAACTAGGCCATGTGCACGGAACCACGGGACACGATGTTGCTAGGCGAGCTAAGTTAGCTCACGGACTGTGATAAGAACAATCTTGCAGGCCACACCTGATACTTCGCTCGCGGATTGAAATGTGAAAAACGTCGCGGGCCACGCCTGAGACTTAGCCCGCAGACTTTGAAGAGAGACTTGCCCCGCCGGCCACGGTAAGGTCGTAGTCCGCGGTCTGTGAAGTCGAGATTGTCCAGCGGGCCACGGTGAGGTTGTAGCCCGCGGGATGTGAGGTCAAGCTTACCCCGCGGGCCACGGTAAGTTCGTAGCCCGCGGGCTATGAGTCTTGTTTTCCCGCGAGGCACGGTAAGTTTGTAGCCCGCGGGCTATGAGTCTTGTTGTCCTGCGGGCCACGGTAAGGTCGTAACCCGCGGGCTGAAAGGTCAAGCTTACCCCGCGGGCCACAATAAGTTCATAACCCCCGGGCAATGAGACTTAATGTCTTCGTTCGATCCTTTGTGGGTCCAT
Source organism: Aurinia saxatilis (assembly GCA_900406295.1). Taxonomy (NCBI): domain Eukaryota; kingdom Viridiplantae; phylum Streptophyta; class Magnoliopsida; order Brassicales; family Brassicaceae; genus Aurinia; species Aurinia saxatilis. Next base: position 1,971 of record OVAP01008176.1, read on the forward strand.
TTCATGTCCGGACGTTCAATTGATCATAGAGAGATCGAATTGGCTTGTCTAAGAATATTCGAGACCCGCAATGGAAACTTGGCTAGCACATTGCTTGGTGAAGTCTGTCGGGGCCCACTGTGAGACTTAGCTAGCACATTGCTTGGTGAGGTTTTGACTGGGACCCACTAACCAAATGTCCATATAATAGGCTTGATGGTTCGTCGTGTGAGTTTATAGAAGGTTTGGCCCACGGAACAAGCCAAGGGACTTCTCCCGCGAGCCAAATACCTTGCATGGCCCACGGGAAAGTCCATGACCGTAGTCCACAGGCCATGTCGATCATGTAGCCCGCGGGACATTTGTGTGAGCTTGTCCTCGGGCCATGTTCGTTACTTGGCTCGCGGGATAAGCGTAAGAGCTTTCTCCGCGGGCCAAGTTTGATCCATGTCTTGTTATATGCCTTGTTGATCGTGGGACCCTCGGTGATCCATGCTTGATTATATCATTACAAATCGATAGTCCATGACTGTAATGCTCGATGGTGTGGACATATGACCAGCTCAAGGGCCGTAGTATTTTGTGGCAAACACTTAGCCGTTTTATACTATCATCTTCGGGGGTGGAATCCGACCCCCCACAAATTGGAAACTGAACAACAAGATTCTCGCCATATGTGCTCTACCGCCTCAACACGCGGATATGCATTTAGCAATGCATCTGCTTGAGTCACAAGATAATGCAAACTAGTAATGACACAATGCATGATATTTTGAAATCTCATCTAATCTTACAAAATGATTTGTTGTGTGGAGGAGATTTTTTCATGTTAGATGCTTAGCACATATTCTTACAGGGTGTTATTCAATCTCTTGCTTTAATATATTTTAAAGGATTTGGATTTTGAAGTGTTTTATTGTATTTTTGTTGACATTACAATTGTTGTGGTTTTTGTTGTATTTAATTGTAATGTAATTTACTGTACTTTGTTGTATTTGCAAATCCCTGCCAGAGAGTTAAACACCATGAACATTTTTTTTTTCATGTTAAGATTTTATAAACTTTCAACAACAATACAAATAACCTAAAAGACTTAAAACTAAAGATAAGCGGAAACAAAGTTTGACAGACAAAATTAAGGTGGGTGTGTAATAAAACTAAAATACAATTCAAGGAGAGAGGGAGAAGAGATATCCTTTGCGGGGTAGGACACCAAACGATTACGCATAACGGTGCCGATCGAGGCTCGAATCATTGATGGCGTGGAAGAACCAGTTGAGAAGATCATAGTGTTGTGCTCCTTCCAAATTGCATAGATTGAGACTTGTAGTAGTAGCTTCAAGATTGAGATCAAGGCAGACCGAGGGGAGGTTAGAGGAAAGGAATGCGAGTGGAGAAGCCAAGTACTTGTTACGTGCAAGTCCGATGGAGGTGACGACGTCAGTTTGGATGCGAACCCAACCCACACTGCCCTTGCACAGTCAAAGAGCATGTGTCCATGTGAAATACAGTCCACCGGCACTGACATACACCAACCATTTAATCTATTGATAGGGCTGATATTTTACCACTTTTTTATATGAATTTTTTGTGCTTGATAGGGATGATATTTTACGGCTTTTCGATATAATTTTTTGTGTTTTTAACGAAGAAACTATTTGATTTAAAACATAAACCACTGGATTTCACATTTTTCTGTTTGCAAAATGTTTTTGTGAAAACAATTCATTTTAGGTCACAAATGGGCATTTTTTACCAAGTCCAACAAATCAACATCAGAAGTCCATGCCCGGATGAAGAAGATATTTATTTTGGATTGAAGTTACGAGTGAGGACAATCAAGCCATGTAAGTTAGCTGTCACATGGGCTTGTAATCAAGTCATTAGCCCAAATCATTGAAGGTGTGTCCAGAAGCTCGCATGAAATGAATCCCCAATCGACCGGAGCAAAGGCCCACCGATCGATCGAGGACCATTATCTCAAGGAAGCTTCGACAACAAATTTAGATAAGGACCGTTGAATTTGGAGAGTTATCAGTATATAATGGAGATAATCACTAAAGATGTCGAATCTTCAGAAGACGCGTTTCAGATATCCACTGATCGATTAAAATAATGGCGACCGATCGATTCAGAGAGGATAATCACAAATATTTGTATTATCCAAATCTTCTTCTGATTCATCTCGACCAACTACTCGACTCTCTCCACTATAAATACAGATGACTGAAGCCATAGAGAATCATCAGAAAACACTCAAAAGCTTCCAGGCATCCAGACGAAATAGTTTTCAGTTTCTTATTATTTCTTCACTTTATTGTTTCTTTGATCATTGCTTCAAGGACAAAGTTTGTAATCTCTGCACTCCATAGAAGCTATTCTAAACCCTTTCTTATAATAAGCAATTTTCATTGTGCAAATGATGGTCACTGAGAAACAAAAGTGCAAGTTTGGAAGTACAATCATAAAGTCTTTCGCGAAATGGTAGATGTATCTATTATTCAGCATGATCTACCATTTTCTTATGTTGAGTATGAGAGAGATAAATTTACTTGGATGCAGATGTGAAGTTTATAAGCTAAAACATAGTTGTGGCAGATGTTTTCAAGTTCTGCGAGAATGAGACAAAAGTTAAAGAGGGAGTCAGCTAACCTACCTAGAAGGATTAGCTTCACATCTGATTTGTGGTCCGCAGTCACTCATGAGGGGTACATGTGCTAGGCACAACATTACATTATCATAAATTGGAAGCTGAATAACAAGATTCTCACCATATGTGCTCTACCGCCTCCACACGAGGGTATGCATTTAGCAATGCAACTGCTTGAGGCACATAAGATAATGCAAACTAGTAATGACACAATGCAGGATATTTTGAAATTTCATCTAATCTTACGAAATGATTTGTTGTGTGGAGGAGATTTATTTCATGTTAGATGCTCAACACATATTCTTACAGGGTGTTATTCAATCTCGTGTTTAATGTATTTTAAAGGATTTGGATTTTGAAGTGTTTTATTGTATTTCCGTTGACATTACAATTGTTGTGGTTTTCGTTGTATTTGATTGTAATGTAGTTTACTGTACTTTATTATATTTGCAAATCCCTGCTAGAGAGTTAAACACCATGAACATTTTTTTTTTCATGTTAAGATTTTATAAACTTTCGACAACAGTAAAAATAACCTACAATACTTAAAACTAAAGTTTGACATACAAAATTAAGGTGGCTGTGTAATAAAGCCAACATACAATTCAAGGAGAGAGGGAGAAGAGGTATCCTTTACGGGGTAGGACACCAAACGATTACGCATAACGGTGTCGATCGAGGCTCGAATCATTGATGGCGTGGAAGAATCAATTGAGAATATCCTAGTGTTATGCTCCTTCCAAATTGCATAGATTGAGACTTGTAGTAGTAGCTTCAAGATTGAGATCAAGGCAGACCGAGGGGAGGTTGGAGGAAAGGAATGTGAGTGCAGAAGCCAAGCACTTGATGCGTGCAAGTTCACTATTGGAGACGACGTCAGTTTGGATGCGAACCCAACCCACACCGCCCTTGCAAACTCACAGTCAAAGAACATGTGTCCATGTGACTCAATCTCTGCAATGCACAAAACACAGTCCACCGGCACTGACATACACCAACCATTTAATCTATTGATAGGGCAAATATTTTACCGCTTTTCGATATGAATTTTTTGTGCATGATAGGGATGATATTTTACCGCTTTTCGATATAATTTTTTGGTGTTTTTAACAAAGAAACTATTTGATTTGAAACATAAACCACTGGATTTCACATTTTTCTGTTTGCAAAGTGTTTTTGTGAAATCAATTCATTTTAAGTAACAAATGGGCATTTTCTACCAAGTCCAACAAATCAACATCAGAAATCCAGGCCCATATGAAGAAAATGTTTATTTTGGATTGAAGTGAGCAGTGAGGACAATCAAACCACATGAGTTAGTTAGCACATGGGCTTGAAATCAAGTCATTAACCCTCAGGAGTAATAAGTTAAGCCCAAATCATTGAAGGTGTGTCCATAAGCTCGTATGAAATGAAGGCCCAATCGACCGGAGCAGAGGTCCACCGATCGATCGAGGCCCATTATCCGAAGGAAGATTCGAGAACAAATTCAGATAAGGACCGTTACATTTGGGGATTTATCAGTATATGATGGAGATAATCACTGAAGATACTGAATATTCAGAATACGCGTTTCAAATATCCACCGATCGATTAAAATAATGGCGACCGATCGATTCAGAGAGGATAATCACAAATATTTGGATTCCTATCCAAATCTTCTTATGATTCATCTCGACCAACTACTCGATTATCTCCCTTATAAATACAGATGACTGAAGCCAGAGAGAATCATCAGAAAACACTCAAAAGCTTCTAGGCATCCATGCTAAATAGTTTTCAGTTTCTTATTATTTCTTCATTTTATTGTTGCTTTGATCATTGATTCAAGGACGAAGTTTGTAATCTCTGCGCTCCAGAGAAGCTATTCTAAACCCTTTCTTATAATAAGAAATTTTCATTGTCATCATGCTTGCTCTTACTATGTTTGAGTAGTCTTTTAGTTAGGAATAAAGTTTTGCTATGAGGAATCATGATTTGGTAGATATGTAATAAGACTGTGTAATGATTAGTTTATAGGCATACTTTTATATCAGATCTTAATATAATCATAGAATAAACCTGCTACTAATACACCACTTAGAGTAAGAGATAAAAAAATTGATAGTGAAAGCTTTACTATTTATAGTTTAGTGAAATTTGATTTCCTGAACTTAATGCCTAGATTAATTGTTTGATCAGCCCATGGGTTCTCTTTCTGAAAAATTATATGTTAGAGTTAACTCAGATACAAATTGAACTAGACTGGCTAAGCCTGACCATAAGGATAGTCAGTTAATAGTGATTTCAACTATATAGCCTAGATTAGGATTTACACTAATTACTACCCTGAATAATTTAAACCGTGATCCTCTGATGCATTGCCTGACTTCTTAATGCTTTTTATTATTGAATCTTCTCACGTTTTATCTGTTTTAGCATTTTTCAGGCATTGATCGATCGACCGCATAATCTGCAATCGAACGAAAGGTGTTCCAATCGATCGACCAGTTCACACTTTCGATCGACCAAAACCACAAGCAACCTCATTTTGCTGCTTAGCTCGAGTGAACTTGGACGTGCTACTGCGTACACCCTACTCTATGTGGATTCGGCCCCTAAGTACTACTGCGAGACTTGTGCGCTTGCATGACCTATTTTGGGCGAAAATTAAATTCCCATAAGTGGTTGTTATGAAGAAACTATTTGTTTTGAAACATAAACCTATGGATTTCACATTTCTTTGTTTGCAAAGTGTTTTTATGAAAATAATGCATTTTATGTCACAAATGGGCATTTTTTAATCAAATCCAACAAATCAACATCAGAAGTCCAGACCCAGATGAAGGAGATGTTTGTTTTGGATTGAAGTGAATAGTTAGGACAATCAAGCCACATGAGTTAGCTGTCACATGGTCTTGGAATAAAGTCGTAGCCCTCAGGAGTAAGAAATTAAGCCCATATCATTGAAGATGTATCCAGAAGCCCGTGTGAAATGAAGGCCCAATCGACCGGAGGAGAGGCCCACCGATCAATCAAGGTCCATTAATCCAAGGAAGCTTCGAGAATATATATTCAGATAAGGACATTTGCATTCGGGGAGATATCAGGATATGTAGGATATAATCACAGAAGATATTAAATCTTCAAAAGACGCGTTTTGGATACCAGTCGATCGAATATTATAGTGGCGACCGATCGATTAGACGACTGAAGACAGAGAAAAACACCACCATTTACAAAGCTTCCAGACATAGAGGCTATATAGTTTTCAGTTTCTTTTCATTGTTTCTTCATTTTTATGCTACTTTGATCATTGCTTCAAGGACGAAGTTTGTAATCTCTGCACTCCAGATAAGCTATTCTAAACCCTCTTATATAATAGCAATTTTCATTGTCATTATGTTTGCTTTTAGCATGATTGAGTAGTCTCTTAGTTAGGAATAGGGTTTTACTAGAAGGAATCATGGTTTGGTAGATAGGCAATAGGGATGTGTAATGATTAGTTTATAAGCTTACTTTCATATCAGATCTTAATATAACATAGGATAAATCTCCTACTAATACACCACTTAGAGTAAGAGATCCAGAATTTGATAGTGAAAGCTTTACTATTTATAGTTTAGTAGAATTTGATTTCTTAAACTTAATGCCTAGATTAATTGGTTGATCAGCCCATAGGTTCTCTTTCTGAAAAGATATATGTTAGAGTTAACTCGGATACCAATTGAACTAGATTGTCTAAGTCTGACCATAAGGATAGTTAGTTAATAGTGATTTCAACAATATAGCTTAAAGTAGGATATTTACACTAGCTACTGATATAGGCACACTTAGGTCGTGCTTATATGGGATGGAAGGTGTGGTGGTGATGGTGAATCTCTAGATGATTGTAGAACACTTTCTAGGACCCGAATGGATGGATGAACAAGTTGCAAGGGGGATCGAGAGACGCCATACAGAATGGAGGGCTCTGTGATAAGTCTAATCTCCAGCTTCAAAGGCTTCACACCAAGGAAGAAGAAGAGAGGCAGCCAAGGCGGGTAGGGTTTCTTCTTTAGAAGAAAGTTCGTTCTTTATTAAAAATAAAAGTCTACATATTACAAGCTGAATAGGGAGCTTTATAATAGCTCTGCAGCCTAGGGCTTCGAGGCCTTAAAACCAAATAATAAAAAAATAAAACAAAAATCCAAATAAGGAAAGTAACAATTACTTCTGAGGTAGCACATACGCTAGCTCAAACGATAATATAGAAATAAAAACAAAAGGGAAATAACCTACAAAATAACCAAGCAAACTTGTTAACATAAACGAATGGAAACACTTACCTTGTGAGTATTGACTCATCCTAAGGCCGCTTGCAAATGGTGAACAAGGAGGCTTCCTTGTAGCCTTGTAGAATCGGCAAGAATGCTGTTGATGGAGTCTTGAGTAGAACGTAAGAGGAACCTTGTAATCCCTTGTAGCTTTCATCTTCTTGATGCCTTGTAGTCGTTGTGGAGTTGTGCTCTTGATTATTTTCCAAGTCTTGAGCAGAAAATGGGTTTAGCACGGGTGGTGGCTCGAGTGGAATCTCTTGAGTGATCTCTTTGGTGAGCATCATTCTTTTGAGTTCTTCATGCTCCAGCAACGTGATTAAGCTCTCCACAGATTGGTAGAAATCCTCTCTTAGGCTTCTTGTTCCTGATCTTGTTCTTGGTGTCTTTCTCATGTATGGAATGGAAGTGTCATTGCCTTTAGGTTCAAGTATGCTAGCATCGATGTCCTCATCATTCCCTCCCCCTTGAGAAGGTTCTCACCTCAGAATATGATCATCATCTGAATGTAAAGGAGTTAAATCAGTAACATTGAAGGTATCAAAGATATTTAAATTACCTGGTAGTTCAATCTTGTAGGCATTGTTGTTGATTTTCTCCAGCACTCGGAATGGTTCACCTCCTCCCCGCATAAGCTTGGACATCCTTTGGTTGGGAAATCTCTCATGTCGCATGTGTAACCAAACCCAGTCTCCTGGTTCAAATGTGATCTCCTTGCGGCCTTTATCAGCCTGCTCCTTATACTTCTCCGTTTTCTTCTCTAGGTTGTCTTTAACCCTTTGGTGTAGCTTCTTCACAAATTTTGCCTTGGTTTCTCCTTCAGCACTAGAATAAACAGCTTGTGGCAATATAGAAAGATCTAGTGGAGTGTGAGGTTAAATCCATAAACAACTTCAAAAGAAGAAAGTTTAGTAGCAGAATGCTTAACATGATTATAATCAAATTCAACGTATGGCAAACAAGATAACCAATTCTTTAAATTCTTACCAACCGTAGCTCTCAATAGGGTTGAGAGTGTACGGTTTACTACCTTTGTTTGGCCATCGGTTTAAAGATGACAAGTAGTTGATAATAGAAGCTTAGTTCCCAACTTCTTCCATAAGGTTTTCCAAAAGTAACTCAAGAACTTCGAGTCACGGTCTAAGACAATGGTCCTTGACACCCCATGTAATCGGACTACTTCTTTAAAGAAGAGATCAGCAGTTTGAGATGCATCATTGGTT
>OVAP01008179.1:0-10116 GCA_900406295.1 Aurinia saxatilis
CCCCCCCCCCCCCCCCTCTTAGCTAAGCTTATTGTGTCCTTAGGCTCATTTTATTATTTGATGATATGAAGAAAAATAATGGATTACACATTTTGCATTTTGGGTTGTTTAGAATGATGGACACTCCGCGTACAAATTGATTTCAAGATGAGCATCGTCCCACACAAATTACAGAACCATAAATCGCTTAATTTCTCGAGATTTCTCCACTACACCTTCAACAGAAAAAAAAAAAAAAAAAAAAAAAAAAAAAAAAAAAAAAAAAAAAAANNNNAAAAAAAAAAAAAAAAAAAGAAGAAGAAGCAAAAAGCAAACATAATCCATCATCAAGTGTAAGTAGAACACAAAATCAAATGTCTGAAAGTATCTGAGAAGACCATTAGCTTGACGTCTTTTGATACCACCATACCCGTCTTTTTCGACACACTCGAGCACTTTAATGATAGAGGAGAATAAATCAACCAACTGTAGTAATGTTCTGTAGTGAGAACCCCAACGAGTATTACCAGATCTTTGCAATGCAAGCTCTTGATTCAGTCCCTTTCCCGTCTTAATATTACCTTCACTAATGTCTTGCTCAATTCTTTGACGGTGGTCTTCTCTGATAATATCTTTTCTCTTACAAGAAGCTCCAACCACATTTAACAGTAGAGAAATCATATCAAAGAAATCTTCGACTTCATATTTCTCCTTTTCAGAAATTGTCATGACCACTAACTGGAGTTGGTGAGCAAAACAGTGGACGTAATATGCAGAACTTGTTTCTCTCAAAATTAAAGATCTCAACCCATTGAAAATTCACCCTTCATGTTACTCGCTCCATCGTAACCTTGCCCTCTTAACTTTTTCATACTCAATCCATGTTTAGAAAACAATGAATCAACAACAGATTTCAGAGTTGAAGAATTTGTATCTTTCACATGAACAAGACCAATAAATCTTTCTTTGACTATCCCATTTTTATCCACAAAGCGGAAAACCACTGCCATTTGCTCTTTATCAGAAACATCTGCAGATTCATCCACCAACAAACAAAATACACCATGCTCAGTTTCTTTAATGATGGATTTAGTAACTTCCTCTGCAAAACAATTAACTATATTTTCTGAATTTCCGGAGACACCATCTGATTATTTTTAGGAGCATTCTCCAACACAACCTTACTTACAAGCTCATTTTTCTTTGTAGTATATATAACAAGCTCCAACAAAATATCCTTGGTTAACTGATCCCGCTGTCTCATCATGGCCTCGAAAAGGCAATCCTTGTCGCAACAAAAACCTACAAGATTCAACTGAAGCATTCAATCTGATCTTATATTCATTTTTTGCCATATCATCCTGCTTATGAAAAGCATGAACGATCGATTGACCTTGTCTCATCAAAGAATCAGCTCTTTTCAATGCATTATTGTGAAAATTATTCACTTATCCTACATGACCATTTAGTCTATGTGGATCTTTCCAAGTATTTAAGCCCGTGTCACAAATGCATCATTCCAGCTTTATTTTCAGTATAATCTCTAAACAAGTAGCAAACCAAGCAAAAAGCTTTGTCTTTCTTCACACTATATTCCAACCAACTTTTATAGCGATCAAACCAAGACACATTGAATTTTCTCAATTTTTTTCCTACCAGCGTCTTAGGAAAATCATGACCAAGAGGTTGGCAAGGACCTTGTTTCAAATATTTTTGTCGTACCTCATCTCTTTCATCAGGATGATAATCCAATATCTTTTTCCTGTTTGCAGGATCCGAAAGCAACTCCTTCATATCATTTTCAGAAGTCGATGCAAAACTTCTTTTGTAAAACCTTTCCATAGCTACCTAATAAAATAGTAAGTATTAAAAACTAATTTTACATGGTATAATGCATACAAAAAGCTAATTAACCATAAAATTTAAATATTGTGTATACATAATCAAAATTCAAATACTAAGTGAAATACTAGGATAATCATGACATAATTAGTTGATGAGTAATTTTGTAACCTTCATTCGAATTGATATGATTGATCAGTGAACAATGATTACATATACTTTAACATCTAACAAAAAACAAAAAGCTATTCATTTAACAATAATATAATTTAAATAGATGATAAACTTACAATTATTATGCTTGTGGAATTGCTAGATTGGGAAGAGGACAAAATATGGTTGAGGAGAAGAAGACATTGACAAAAACAAAACAAAACAAAAGTTGCTAGGTCAAAATACAACCTCTAATCTTCTTTATATTTTGATTGGACTTAAGAGAAAATTAAAATAAATGTTCATTATGTTTTGTTGGGTTATAAAAATAATTTGGGCTGGATGGGGCACAATCAATCTTCTATATAAAAGATAAAGGGGCTCTCTCCAGCTTTGACACGTGACAGTCTAAATAATCAACGCGTATCACAAAACGTTTCGCTTAGAGATCGACAAATGGGAAATGTTTCACGTCTCGTCGTCTTGCTTTCATCTTCGAGGGAGGGTTTTAATTATCTCTCCATACCTATTCCTCTTCCACTGCCACCATTAATTATCCTTCTATTTATGCCATTTCAGTTTTCATAAAACAATCTCTCAATCCCCACTTAATTACGTTCTATTCCACCCATTCTCACCTACCCCTCAATGCTTCCAAGGCCTATGGGTTTCTTCCAGATCGATTAGGGTGTGGGATCTTGCTTCGATGAACAAAGATAACACATTTATGAGTTTTGGTAAGTACTCATGACATCCTGGAAACGTAGATGTATGCCGAGAGGGTTCTTGTGTATGTAGTTATAATTCTCCATGTATATATTTTTCCCATCCGAATCTTTCGACGGCCCATATTGTATGATTGCATTCAGTTTGCGTGTGTCCAAGCTAATCAATCAATGTTAAATGTTTATGCTTATTCCGTCCATCATTTTCTTGTTGTTTGTAGATGCTCAGTTTCGTTACATGTCTCATCACTATTCTGTGTTGTCGTTACTGTTCTCGCGGCTATTCGATCCTTCCGAGACAATGACGATGTATCTCTCCAGGGAGCGATAAATTCACGCATAATATGTTGGAATTGAGACATTCACAGTCAAAGAGAAGACGTGTTTGCAAGGTTCACTGCAAAGGATATGGATTCTTGAGGTATCTATTTGCTTTCGGATTGCTGCATGTAGATAGATAGTTTGACTATGTCTGGATTTGTATTTGCATTTGGTTTGATTCAGGCTCAGAAACTTGAAGGAAACATCAGAATATGTAGAAAGCTTTAGGCTGTTTGATGTATTGGTTTCAGTTTGAATATGTTATAGTTGATGTTTCATGACTTAAGAGAGTATCAAAAGCAGCATTTTTTTGTGTCTACTGTCATCTCTAGATTTTTGTTCTCAACAGTTAGATGAGTGATGGACTGTCCTTTAATTTAAGAAAAGATAGGGGGAGTGATCATTCACAGAGGAGGTGTAATATACCTCCTCAGGGGTATAAATTACAACTACCGAACACTTCCCCATTACCCACTAATGTTGTGAAAATGGGCAGCTCATGTTTATCCAAAACACATTCAAGAAATTCCTGAAGGATCGAGGAAGCTCATGACTTCAGGGTGAAGGGAAATTCTCTCAAGCCCATATGCAAGTTGTGTAAGTATATCTAATCGTTCAAGCTTTAGGTCTGCTTTTTTCCAATTTTGTTACTTTCAACATTCATTTAGCTTAATTTGGACACATTGTGCAAGAAGAGGTGGGACACGTGGCTAAATATTTACTATATATTGTTGTCACAGTTTTGCATTCCAGCTAAAAATGGAGTCTAGATATTGTTAGTTAAAGGTGTTAGGGATGCCTTTGAACTGAGTAATTTGGTGAAAGTCGACTGCCCAGGACTTGAACCAATTGAATTCAAGAAAATAGGCGCTAAGCTTAAGGTCAGTGAAATTAGGTTTTTGGTTTCTTTGCTTTTATACATTTCACAACTTTGCATGTTCACTGTACTCATTGGTGTTGCTCTCAAATGCTGAAATACAATTTCATAATTAGACACCTCAAACTTTTTTTTCACTTGGTTTTTCCTTTTACACTCTCTATTTCTCATGCTGTTTTCTTTCTCTCTGGGTATATTTTAAGAAAAAAATTGTATAATATAATGCTTGGTTTATGTTCTCTCGTGTATTTTTGGTGTACTCTTGGTCTCATATCCAATTTATGTGGTTTCATCATCCAACATTTCTCTATGTATCTGAAAGGCTTTCTCTTCATGTTCTTATCTCTTAGCAGGAATTAGTTACTTCTGAGTTATGTCTTTTGACGATGAGAAAATACTCATGTGGAGAGGACGAGACTGGAAGTCGCGGTTTCTGGACAATCCTTTAACTCCACTCTTCTCTGAGATCAACATAGCATAAAAACTTGATTCCTCGGGTATTCTTCACTCTCGAGTACTCAGAAAAAGGCTTATACCTTTCATCTATTTTTTCCACTATAGATGAAACCAATGAAGACACAAGCCCCAAAGCAATCACACTATGGAAATGAGCCCTGGAATTATCAAAGGCGGGGATTGTGGAAGAACTTGGCCTCAGTCGGATGCTCTATTGGAGAAGGTGGAAGGTACTTCACAGGCTGCAGAGCACACTTACACAACCTTAGTCTTGCCAGGCACTGATAGTACGGAGGATTACGTAAATGACAAGAACGCGTTCGTAAAGTATAGTGACATAGACGATGACTTTGGTCAACACGTTACTGTAATATACTACAACGTTTTGTGTAATCAAACATACTAAAAACCTAGGAAGTTGGTTTATAGATTTCTCATTCCTCCCATAATATGTAGACACATGCACATCGACATCGTATATATTACATATCTTCTTAAACCGTCATCAACATATTTGTTGGGAGTTTTATAATATTGTGTTGAAAATTTAATTGTGTATATATGAAATTCAGATGATGATTTCTCATTTGTAGCTCTTAACTAGTAAACAAGAATCTAGACGTTTGTCCAAGTGACGAGTAAACATTCTTATTTCTTAATAGATATTGCTAAACATATAGTGCATGTATATATTGATACATTTTTAAACAATAAAATTCAGAACACTTATTTAGGAGAATACTCATCCTTTCCTATATAGTAGATAAATAAATATGAAGAAAAATCCGGGCGTAGCGCGGATACTCATCTAGTATAGTTAATATGGGCTGGGTGGGGCACAATCAATTTTACATAAAATTTATAGAAAAAAATATATAAAAAAGAGTATGGGGCACGTGCCCCTTGTAGTGTGGGTGTGGGTCCGCCCCTGAACCGGGTTTTAGAGAATATTCAGACCATTTTGCTCAGTTAGTCCGAGAAGGATGCAGTGTGGGTAAAGTTGAACGATCCACTGGCTGCTCTTCCATATCTACAATATATACAAATAAACATCTATTAGTTACTAATTTTGGATTCTACCTATTGAAAATTCATAAACTATCACTAAAACTATGGACTCAGATCATTTTTCCATAGAACAGCAACCAAAAAACCCAGTAACTCTCACTAAACCTACGGGCTCATATCATTTTTTCCATAGAACAACAACCAAAAACCCACCAACGACTCTGATATTTTTCTAGTGAACATTGAAAAAAAACTCACTAAATCTATGGACTCTGATTGGTTTTCCTTAGAACAGCAACAGAACAATGCATCAACTCTCACTAAAAAATAATCCAGCAGAAAAACTGACCGATGATCAAGAGAAGGAAATCATAGACCAAAATTTTGAAGAATACCTTAAGATCTCTAAAAAAAAGAAAAGTAACTCGTTGATAAAATTTTAGGAGATTCCAATAAAAGGGAAGTTTAAAATACGGTTTTGGAAGGAGATGGTTATTCAATTTGACCTGTTCTTAGGATTGGGGAAATTTTGGCAAATTTGGGCTCTCTTACACGGTATAAAATTTTTATATTTTGGCTCTCTACAAATCTAGATTTTGAGATTCACATAATTTTAAGTACTGATTTTTAGTTTAGATATTCACATAACCTAAATTTTGCTTATGCTTTAGATATTCATATAATTTTGGTTTAGATATTCACATAAGCAAAACAGAAACCGAAAATATAATTATAATAAATGGATACAAATATTAAAGATATATAGTATGAAATCCTTTATTAATAAAACATAAGATCTAATCACACATGACCATAAAAAATCTAGAAAATTTTACCCATGACAAATCAATAGTTTCTGATCGTTGTTTTAATTGAAGAAAGTATTGTTACCCGTTCAACATCGTCTGAATTATTAGGGGTGTCGGAGATGATTGGACGACAATGCATGTCTTCATTCATCAAGCTTGAGTTCTGAAAATGAGCTATAAGGGCAGATTTTCCTTGTATCTGAGCATGTGCCAAAGAAGCTACTTTCTCACTGTTCAACTTCTCCCACTTCTTTCCGTTATACGCCTGCAAAGAATCAATGTTTTGTTAGTTCATCTTCTGAGTGATCTTAACTGAATTTAACAATATTAAATTGAGAGAGAAGGAGACCTCATAAAATGGAATGATGAGTTTAGTGAGTTGATTCAAAATGTTATCTTTTACAACCTGACACATATCAGAGATATAACGTGAGTTTCAAAATTGTAGTTAAAGAGACTGTCAATGATTGCTTTACCAATTTCCATATTAAAACTCCTATTGACATACCTCTAGAGGGAATCCCCCAAGCTCGAGCTTTTGGTTCTTTTTGAATATCCATTTCTTTGATCTATTTCTTCAAATTAATTAAAAGAGAGCAATTTCAATATCTCCTATGGATAATTACAGGTCAAGATGCAAGGAGTGAACAATACATTAGAATTATCAAGATCTCAAAATTTAAAGAATAGTCCTTTCTTCTCACAAATTCAACGAGCAGTTTCAGATCTTGAATCCACACTAGAACCCAAAGACAAAATCTAACAAGTAATATTTTAAAATGATTTGACTTAGCGTTTATTAAAAATGATCTTGAGTCCAGTTTTTCTTGTAGTGATTTATTTATTTTCAGCGATCACATGAAAAAAGAAGAGGAAAGTAGAGTTTGGTCATGATGGTGAAGTGGAGACGTTGGAGCTTTTACCGGAAAAGATGGTGGTGATGGTGGTGGGGATATTGGGAAGATGGTGGCAAGAGATCAAAGATGAGGGAAGAAGAAAGAGATACATGAGTGAAGAAGACAATGAAAGAAGAAAAAAAAGAAGAAAGAAAAAGTTTGGTTTTGGTAGGGGTAAGATGGTATATAATTTTGGATAGGTAGCAAATTGTTCAAATTCTTTGTTATGTGCTCTAATTATTCTTGTTTTAAATAAAATAATAATTAATTTTGATTATAAATATGATGAAAATTACAAATGGATAATTATATCTTTTAATCCAAAAAGTGGTATTTAAGTAATTTCTAATTTCTTGTGGTATTTTTGTCCATCAAACATTATTTAGGTCTTGGTTAGTAATCCTGTGGAATTATGGAATCGTGGAAAATTAAATAGTTTGCGGAATGAAAAACATGTTGAATCAAATTTGTGCGTGATTTTAACAATTTTGCGGAATTGCAGAATAGAAATTATAAGAATATTTAAAGTGAATCTTCACAACATTTTTAGATATATTTTGAAATATAATACAAAGAACCAATGTGATTAACCGTGTTAATCTTACAGATTTTTTTATTTAACTACAATATTTTATACATAAATATTTTAAATATAAATCTCATAAAAATAACAAACAATTTTCATGGAATAATATAATATATATATATGGTGTAATAAGTTTGATATAAGATGCGAAATGGCGAAATGCCAATTTACACATACACTTAATAAGAAAAATATAACTTAAATACTATATATTACATTTTCCAAAATTTATGAACATTAAAGTTTATTTATTTTAAATATTTTTAATAAATTCAAAAAATTATTATATTTGTGAATAATTAAATGAATATAATATATATATATATATATATATATATGAGTTATTTATTTGTTGGTGATGAAACATAATTAGCTGTTAATCATAGAAATATAATATTACTTTATTATTATTATTATTATTATTATTATTATTATTATTATTATATTAAATTGTACGATTTAAATTATTTTGAAAAATATATATTAATTTTATGAATTAATACAGCTCCAACAGCAACATCGTTGATATCACACATCACCTCAAAGGCATATCCTAGTATGGAGGTTGTATCATTGGAGCACTCACTAGAGCATGTTTAATCTGGTCAAAGTAAGATAGACAATTAGCATCAAAATCAAATTTGACATCTTTACAGAGAAGAGTGGTGAATGGACGGGCAATCTTGGAGAAGTACTTGATGAATCTCATGTAAAATCCAACATGTATGAGGAAGCTTTGAATCTCTTTGACATTTGATGGTGGTTTGAGGCTTATCATCACTTCTATATTTGCTTTTCCACTTTAATACCAGCTTTAGAGACCTTATGTCCAAGCAAAATGCCAACTTTGACCATAAAGTGTCATTTCTCCAAATTCAAGACTAAGTGCTTCTCTTCACATTGCTTAAGCATCTTGCATAGGCTGTCTAAACAGTTTTCGATGAAGAACCATAAACTGAAAAGTCATCCATGAAGATCTCCATGATGTTTTCGATCATATCCGTGAAGATTGCGATCATACATCTCTGAAACGTACATGTGCATTGCACAAGCCAAATTGTATTATGCGGTATGCAAAAGTGCCACAGGGACGCGTGAATGTGGTCTTTTCTTGATCGTCAGGATGTATGGGGATCTGAAAAATCCTCAGTAGCCGTCCAAGAAGCAGTAGTAGGGATGATTTGCCACTCAATTTGATCAATAAATGGCAAGGGAAAGCGATCTTTCCTTGTTGAGTTTCATGTAGTCGATGCAAATCATGTGGCTAATGATGGTTCACTGAGGAATGAGCTCGTCCTTGTCGTTCTTTACTATTGTGATTTCTTCTTTCTACGAGACAACATGGACATGACTAACCCAATCACCTTCGGGGATCGCATAGATGATGCATGCTTCCAACAACTTCATGATTTCCTTCTTCATTACTTCCTTTAGATTCGGTTTCAACCTCCTTTGATTCTCAGTTGATAACTTAGACTCATCTTCAAGATATATCCTATGTGTGCACAAGTTTGGTGATATACCTGAAATATCATCAAGAGAGTACCCAAGTGATTTGTGATATTTTCACAGCTGGGCTACAAGTACGGTTGATTCCACATTGCTTAAAGAAGCATTAACAATGAATGGATAAGTAGAATTCGGACCGAGAAAAGCGTACATTAACCCTGATGGAAGTGGTTTGAGATCGACCTTATGAGCTTTTTCTTCATCCCAATCCCTTGTAGAAAGGGCTTTTGCAAGTGTATTGGGTAGTACATACTTAGCTACCATCTTGTCCATTTGATCGCTCGTATCTAGCATCTTCAGAAAAAACAATTGACATGGCATCTAAATGGAATTCGGAAGTAGTGGCACATACAAAGGCCTTTTTAAAGGGCCGTCCATGTGCATTCCCAAAAACGCTTCTTCAATTGGCTCCGTAAGTGTGTCCACGTAGAATGTTTGACCATCGATCGATGGTTTCTTTATCAGCTTCTCCATGCAAAAGCTCATTGTCAAATCATCGATGTTGAGGTCGATCTTGCTTTTCCTGCAATCGATGAAAGCGCCAATTGTAGCTAAAAAATGTGTTCCAAGGATTAGAGGATTCTTAGGCTCTTGTTCATACTGTAAGGCGATGAAATCTGCCGGTATGAAACAAGCTCCTATCATGACATATATATCTTCTAGCACACCTTCTGGATAGCGAATCGACATATATGCTAGGATTAAGGACACCCTTGTAAGCTTGAAATCAGTCATTCCCATCCTCTTAGCAACTGAGAGTGGCATTAAATTGACACCTGAACCAAGATCACATAAATAGTGCTCAAATTTGTATGTTAAAATAGAGCAATCAAGAACGAAACTCCCTGGATCTGGTAGTTTATCTGGAATTTGGTTTATGAGAATGGCGTTGACTTCTTTGGTTACTGCATAAACATCATCTTCTAAGTTGCAGTTGTTAGCCACCATTCGCTTG
>OVAP01008182.1:0-10114 GCA_900406295.1 Aurinia saxatilis
TTTTCTCCATGAAGGTTTTGTGAGCAGCTCTAGTGAACAAACTTTGTTCATTAAACGACGTCAAGGTAAAATTCTGATTGTGAGTGTCTACGTCGATGACTTATTGTTTACTGGTGATGATGTTGAGCTGTTAAACGAGTTCAAAGAATCTATGGAGAAGGAGTTTGATATGACAGACTTGGGAAGAATGAGATATTTCCTTGGTATCGAAGTAGTGCAGGAGAGCGATGGCATTTTCATTTGTCAAAGGAAATATGCAGATGAGGTAATCAAGCGATTTGAGATGGAAAATTATAACTCTGTTTGCAATCCCATGGTTCCTAGTCAAAGGATTGGTCGAGACGAAGATGGTGAAAAGGTTGATTCAACTCTGTATAAACAGATGGTGGGGAGTCTAATGTATCTCACAGCGACACGTCCGGATTTAATGTTCGTGGTGAGTCTCATTAGTCGATTTATGGCTAATCCCACTCAATTGCATTTTGCTGCGGTGAAGAGGATTATGCGATATCTAAGGGGAACAATGGAGTGGGGAATCTGGTACAAGAAAGAAGGAAACACCGAGCTAGTTGGGTACACTGATAGTGATTACGCGGGAGACATAGATGGCAGTAGAAGTACTTCAGGTTACGTCTTCTTAATGAGTGGAGGGGCTGTTGCTTGGTCGTCACGCAAACAGCCTATCGTGACTCTATCAAGTACTGAAGCAGAGTATGTTGCAGCGGCTACATGTGCGTGCCAAGCTATTTGGATGAGAAGAGTCTTGAAGGAGATTGGACATGATCAAGGTGATGAGATGGTGCTGTTATGCGACAACACGTCTACTATAAAACTGTCCAAAAATGCGGTGATGCATGGGAGGTCCAAACACATAAGGGTCCGCTATCATTTTCTTAGAGAGCTAACTAAGGAAGGTGTGGTGAAGTTAGTCTACTGTAATACGGAGAACCAGCTAGCCGACATTCTGACCAAGCCTTTGAAGATGGTGACCTTTCAAAGGATTCGAGAAGCTTTTGGAATGAAGGTTATGAACTGAAAGCATGAGTAGGTTCAGTTCAAGGGAGGGTTTGTTGAGTCTTGCTTCAGTCGTTGCTTAAGTTCAGGAATAAGAGACTTGGTCTCACTAGTTAGTTTTAGTCAAAACGTTAGAATAGGTCATCGTGGAGCTAGTTGAGCTCATGACCGTGATTCTCTCTTTTCTGTTATTTTGCTTCAGTTGTATTGCAATATATAATGCATTAGAAGTCTATTGAATAATATCATCGTTTGATGCAGAGCTTGTGTTTTCTGAGTTTTTCATTACAGAGAAAATAGAAGAGAGAGAGAGGACCGTAGCAACACTTGTGAAACTAATTATATACTTACCATGAAAAAATTGTAAATATTCATGAGAGATTTTTCCAATATTCGAATAAATTCGGATCATCTTTTTTTTTTGTCACAACAGTCCTCGCGGGTGACGGTGCCCCCCAATCGTCTTTCCTTCCGTGGGCAGGGCCGGCCCTGAAAAATTGAGGGCCTGAAAAAAAAATTAAAATGGGGCCCTCTATTTATTTATCGTTGAGAATTATCACACAAGTAAAAGATGATCTAGTGATGATGAGAGTATAAGAGAAATAAGAACAATTTTAAAAGTGAAGTTTGAAGTTAATTCAATCGATATTCCTTTTATCTAGGCCCATAAAAGCATAGTATTATTGTAGTATACATGTTCTCTGTTGTAATAATTTAAAACTGGATAAAAATAAAACAATTATTTTAATTAGTTACCTATAAAATGTTTTTTCCTACACGGACTGCACTAAACTTTTGGGGCCAAGGTCCATGTTTCACTTGGCTCTCCCAGGCTCCGCCCTGTTTGTGGGATAGTTTGCTAAAGGTCTTTGTGTCTTTAACCTTCTCAATCCGTCGTAATTATCCTCTGGTTGCTGGTTGATGGAGATTGGGCGTGACTGTGTGCTCTCGCTTTTCTTGTCCTCACCCATTCAGTCTTCTTCGATTTTGGAGGGTGAGGGGTTCTAAGAATTGCTGCCTTGTAAGTCTCGTTTCCAGTTTTTGGGTCTTCACACGTCTGCCCTTTCATTTTTGTTACCAAAGTCTTCCCAGCTTAATCTCCCGCCGTTTCTCTTGGTTTGGTGTGACTGGTTAGATTCGGAGTCACTCCTTGTTACTACTGAACATATTAATCGAGTTATGTTCTTCTAAGGTTTCTTTTTAGGCGTTTGCAAGTTGTAGTTCTGTCTTTCGACTACGCCATTGCTGGGAGAAGGCTAAAAATTCTTGTATTCTTAAGCATTATCTCTCAGGTCTAGAAGCTGGTTTTATTCTCGAGATATCATTTATTCACTATAGGAGGATCCAAGTTTCGTTTATTGGTGATTTAGTGGATGTGGTAGCTGGTGCAGGTGGTTTTCTTGGTTCAAGGCTGATTGCGGGTTCGTGTGGTCTAAGGCATGTTGCCAATGAGCTCTATCTGATGGTTTTGCGGTTTGTGTTGCTCGGAGCGTATTCGATTGTTCGTGCCCCCTGGTAATCTAGTGTGCAGCTTGGTTCTCGTTTCTTTCCAAACATTGATTTTGTCTTAGCTTCATCGTCTACTAGTGCATTGTGGAGTGTTAGTGGAAGAGCTTTGGTTTAGTTTTACAGCATGTCTCTGTAGATTCCCATTTACATCAACATCCCTTGTCTTGAGGTGCTTGTAGCTTTATATGTACTGGGACTTTGTTTCTGTTTTAATCATCAGGTTGAGAATGTAGGTGATTCCAATGTCTTAGACCATCGATCCGCATTGGTAATCTCTCACATAAGTCTCTCAACAAAAAATATGAATATATGTATAGACAAATAACATTGAATGAGAGATTATTTGGATATACATATATTCATAATTTTTTGTTGAGAGACTCATGTGAGAGACTACCAATGCGGATGGTCTTAGAAACTTTGGAGAGACCGCGATCTACCAGCTACGAACTTTAGAGGGGTTTAGTTTAGACCTTTATGGGCTAAAAACATCTCCAACCCAACACTAAATCTTACACAAATCCTATTTTAATGCAAAATCCTCTCCAATCCAGCACTATATAGAACACTAAAATAGTGCAAACCACTTTTTTGCACTACATCTAGTGCAAAATTTAAATGTTGCACTATTTTAGTATTGAACTTTTTTATTTATAAAATGGTCCTCCATGTTTCAAAATCTTTTATTATAAATATTCAAATAAATTTTAAATGTAAATGTTTACTAAAATGATTAATCAAATGAATATTTACATTTCCTATATCCACACTATTTCAAAATTTTATGTAAACAATGTTTTCATCAGTAACTAAAAATTATATTGCAAATAACATTTATATAATAGAAGATATAATAACATAAACTAATAATAAACTTTATTTATATATTAAAGTTTTAATTTTAAGTAATATTTTTAATTGTGAATTATTACTATATCATTAATTTTGTCATTGTAATTAAGAATTAAAATACAAATTACATTTACATTTTCTTGCAATGTGTTATTATTTCATATTATTTTTATTTAATTTTTTATAAAAACAATTTCCAAAATTGATTATTATTAATATGGACACTTTTACTTTCTCGTTATTTTAAATTGATAATCCACATTAATCAATTAGATAAATTAAGTACTAGTAGATAAATTTATAAAAAATAGAAAATAAGTCGGTATAATTTATAATTTTGATAAATAATTAGTACAATTAGTAAAAGAACAAATTGTAATGAAAACAAAACACCTAGAATATTATTTTTTGTGTAAGAAATAGTGCAATAGATTGGAGTAAAACTCAATACTATTTTAATACAACACTATATTAATGAAAATAGTGCAAACCATTAAAATTTTTAAAGGGGTTTCAATCTCTTTGTGTAACACATTCTATTCAATAAAATTCACCAGATTAGAAAAAAAAGAAATACTAAGAAGTTAATTTTACCTTTTTGCAGGACCCACACAAACATCACTAACACGTGGAGAACGGCTATTGCCTATGACTCCTGAGTTTTCATTGTCTGAACGTAAACGTATAAATGATTCATTGGTTAACTATAAAGTTATATAATGAAAAAGAAAAAGAAAAAGAAAAAGGAAGAAGCTGAATCTCAAACCCTAATACTCCGAGGATTTAGCTTCAGCTCCTTCATATAAAACTCAAAATCGTTTTAGGTTTTTTCTGGTTTTCTCATCCGATCATGAGTTATTCGGATACTGAGGATGACATGCTCGGTATGGAATCAGGAGAGGATAATTATTTCAGCGACAACGATGGTGGTAGGGATTCTGATGACGGATACGGCATGGAAGAAGAACCGAAACCGAAATCTAAGGTAAGTTACGTAGTTCTTAAGGAAGAAGAGATTCGTAAGCGTCAAAACGACGATATCGAAAGTGTCTCTAGTTTTCTAGGTCTAAGTCTAACGGAATCGACTATTCTGCTTCTTCACTACAAGTGGAGCGTTACCAAAATCCTAGATGAATGGTGTAGGGACGAAGATAGAGTCCGTAAAGAGGCTGGTATATTAAAGGAACCAGTTGTTGATTATGGTACTAATGGAGTAGAAATTGAATGTGGGATTTGCTTTGATACATATGCTAGGAAAGAGATCGTATCGGTTTCTTGTGGTCATCCTTATTGCATTACTTGTTGGACTGGCTTCATCGAGTCAAAAATCAATGATGGTTTGAGTTGTTTGATTGTTAAGTGTCCCGAGCCTTCTTGTTCTGCTGCGGTTGGTCAAGATATGATCCTTGAGTTTATTAAGGTAGAAGATGTTGAGAAGTATTACAGGTTTATTTTTAAATCATACGCTGAAGACGGTGTAAAGAAGATAAAGTGGTGTCCATCAGCTGGATGCGAATACGCTATTGATCTAGAAAGTGGAAGTAAAAATTACGATGTTTCGTGTTTGTGCTCGAACAGTTTTTGCTGGAATTGTAGCGAAGAAGCTCACCGTCCTCTGGATTGCGAGACGGTGGCCAAATGGATATTTAAAAACAATGATGAATCGGAGAACACGAATTGGATACTTGTGAATACAAAGCCTTGTCCTGGTTGTAAGCGTCAGATCGAGAAGAACCAGGGATGCAACCATATGATCTGCTCACAATGTAACCATGAATTTTGTTGGGCTTGTCTTGGTCCCCATGATGGTCATGACTACAGTTGCAACAGGTATACTGAGAATAAGCCTGAAGAGGATGAGAATAAAAATAGGAGACTAAGGGCGAAACAAGCGATAGATAAATACATGCATTATTATGAACGATGGGCGAACAATGAAAAGTCGAGGAAACTGGCTATGAAAGATCTGAAGAAACTGCAAACGGTGCAGCTTAAGGTGCTTAGTCACAAACAGAACAGACCAGAAACTCAGCTCCAGTTCACCGTCGAGGCATGGCTTCAGGTTATTATATAACAACGTTTACATAATTAAAGATTATCATTGCTAAAATATGATAGGAATATTATAAATGTCTGGAACCTATGATATATATATTGTCTGCTTAAATATAAACCCTGAAAATTCCGAATCTTTGGTCCAAATTTCGTCGACCACTAGACCACCAATATTGTTGATTTGTGGAATAATAAATTAATACTCACATGGGGTTGCTTTTACTATTGCAGATCATCGAATGTAGGAGGGTGTTGAAATGGACATATGCTTATGGATACTACTTATCTGAAAACGAACCAGCCAAGAAAGATTTTTTCGAGTATTTGCAAGGTCAGTTTTGGTTTTGTTATATTGTACATAAACAATTTACATATGTCTATGCATGGTAGCCAAAATTTGGTCTTGTCTTTGGTGTTCAGGGGAGGCTGAGAAAGCTTTGGAAAAGCTTCATCATTGTGTGGAGAAGGAGTTGAATCAGTTTGTCATTAAAAGTGCTGATTCAATCATACCTTTCGATGATTATCGGAGGAAGTTAGTTGGTTTGACTAAAGTAAACAAGACATACTTCGATAATCTTGTGAAAGCTTGGGAGAATGGTCTTGATGATGTGTGGGTTTGACGAGAGCAACTCAACAAACTCTTTTTGCAAAAGGCCAAAAAAAAAGATGGTGGGGATGGTAAAGGGAGGTCCAAGTGGGTACTAAAGAAAAACATTTTAGAGTTTTAGTAATTTGAAAGATATTTTCTATGATTTATGTTTTTGCTTTGTTGAACCAATTGATAGGGTTTTTTTTATCCTTTTTTAATCTTTGATCAAATAAATTGCAATATTACTTTACTTTTAAATTTATGATTTTATTTTTTTTACTAAGTGCTATTTTAGTGAACCAAAACCAGTGTTTTTTCTGGAATTTTTTTCATGCCAAGGCAAGTATTACCTCCGGTTCTTCTTACCGGTTAAATCGTTTGGGTCCACTTCAATCAAAAGAGGGGGGGGGATATAGATACTGGTCCACAACATTTTTAAATTGTTTGCAACTAATTATATAAATAACATGAAAAAACATGTTCCACCAATTTTTTAAAAAAAATACAATCGGACCACCCCCACCTAATCTCCTCCCTTCATGGCCTTATCTTCCTATCACGTTTATTATATGCTTAGTAAAACTCTTCTTTTACCATCACAATTTGAAGGATTGCTAAGTATACTAAATAGTAACTACTTAGAAACCATATACTCTTACATTGCAAATACCTTCTTTACAAAAAAATATTAGTAATATATAACTTATGAAATAATGGAATAATCATTCATATTTTAGACTCAACTGAGTTAAAAACCAAAAAAAGAATAATGGACACACATATATTATTAATTTTTTCAGTAACTTTTAACCAACATCGTAAGTAACGAGACCATTATATATGATACCCACTTTGCATAGTAGACATCGAATCTCAACATATCATCCACTTCTTTGGCTCGTCAAAAATATGGGTGAAGTAAGAGGTCATGTACTGGTGGTTCCATATCCGTTACAAGGTCACATTAACCCAATGATCCAATTCTCAAAGCGATTATCCAAAAAAGGACTCACCATTTCACTCATCATCGCCTCCAAAGACCACCGTGAGCCTTACGCTTCTGACGATTACTCCATCACCGTCCACACCATCCACGACGGTTTCTTCCCCCACGAACATCCTCACGCCAAGTTCCAAGAGATTCCACGCTTCGTCGACTCTACTTCTCGTAGTCTCGCCGATTTCATCATTAGGTACAATTTTTTAAAAAATATTGGGTTTTAGTACATTTTTAGAAAATGTTCATACTATTATTGTCCATCATTTTTTAAATTGTCGAGCTGGTCCAATTAAAAACAATATGAAATTAAAAGATAATATTGGAACCACCCACCGAACCTCCTCCCATCATGGCTTCATCCCCATATCTTATATCAGTGTAGACAGCAACGTCCATAATACTAGCAGTTAATATGTATATATGCAGTTTCGTATGACCATTCAAAACTGTAATCACCCTTCTTTTTCCATATATTTTAATGTTTTTAGTAACAAAATAACTTATCCTACATGATAATTTGCTTTCGTTAGCGTTTTTATGATTATCATATGCAAAACTGTCACTCAGCTATACTGTATACATGTGCGCAGTGTGAAGAAGTCGGACAATCCTCCCAAAGCTCTCATCTATGATCCCTTCCTGCCCTTTGCATTGGATGTTGCCAAGGACTTGGGTCTATACGTAGTGGCCTATTTCACTCAACCATGGTTAGCTAGTCTTATTTACTACCACATCAGGGAAGGCACCTACCATGTTCCGATTGATAGACACGAGAACCCGATCCTCGCATCGTTTCCTGGTTTCCCATTGTTGAGCCAAAATGATCTGCCTTCGTTCGCCTGCGAAAAAGGGTCGTACCCTGTTATCCACAACTCTGTGGTTAGCCAGTTCTCTAATTTGCAGCGAGCTGATAGCATTCTCTGCAACACTTTTGATACCCTTGAACCTAAGGTAAGGTTCATTTGTATGTTTTTTGGGTATGTACATTAGGGTAGTTTTGAGAACGTCCTTATTTTCACAGGTAATGAAATGGCTGAATGATCAGTGGCCGGTTAAGAACATTGGACCAGTGGTTCCGTCCAAATTCTTGGATAATCGGTTGCCAGAAGACAAAGATTACGACCTTGGGGACTTCATATCGGAGCCGGACGAGTCTGTTTTGAAGTGGTTGGAGAAGAAACCAGCGAAGTCAGTGGTTTATGTGGCGTTTGGGACATTGGTGGCTTTAACTGATAAGCAGATGAAGGAAACCGCAATGGCGATTAAACAATCTGGATACAGTTTCTTGTGGTCTGCTCGAGATTCCGAGAGAAGCAAGTTACCGTCCGGTTTTGTGGAAGAGGCATTGGAGAAAGACTATGGATTGGTGGTTAAGTGGGTTCCTCAGCTAGAGGTTTTAGCACATGACTCAATCGGCTGTTTCGTGACACATTGCGGATGGAACTCGACACTGGAGGCATTATGCTTAGGTGTTCCATTGGTAGGAATGCCTCAGTGGACGGATCAGCCCACAAATGCTAAATTTATCGAAGATGTGTGGAAGATTGGATTAAGAGTGAAGACCGATGAAGAAGGTTTTGTGAGCAAGGATGAGATTGCAAGATGCGTTGTGGAAGTTATGGAAGGAGAGAAAGGGAAAGAGATGAGGAAGAACGTTGAGAAGTTCAAGGTGTTGGCTCGTGAGGCTATCTCTGAAGGAGGTAGTTCCGACAAGAACATTGATGAGTTTGTTTCTATTCTGACTAAGCTTTGAAGTGTCGTCTTAGCTTATTACTGAATAACAACTTCTTTGTCGGTTAGATTCTGAGTAATCCTGTTGTCTTGGTTGGTTGTTCCCTACAAACAAATCAATATGAACTGTGTTAGAAAAAACCAGTGACCTTTGTGACATAACAAGAACAATAAGCTTTCTTGGTTATTGATACATTGTATTTCAAAATGCTCCATGTTCTGTGCAGTAGAAAAGTCTATACAGCTCGACAAAGTACTTTCTGTGATATACATTATACATTTTACACGATAAGACAGACATATCAGAGAGGGCCGTTTCTTTTGTTTTCTCTGTACCGATTTTACTGTAAACGTGAGAAGAGAGCTCTTGAATTGCTGAGTGCCTCGTGTTCCCGAAGCAAACCTCTTGCGGTCTTTTGCACTATTTCCTGAGAAATCATCCCATTTGGTTGAGAAATTAAATCAGTATATGTGAGAGCTTAAGCGCTAGCAGAAGATTTCGGCTTTAGCTAAAGTGAAACTAGAAATGCAAACATAGATGATTACTAGTTGTTAAGAGAAAGCTTTTTACCAAGGAAACTTAAATGTATCTTTCCACCACCCCTGCTTTGAGCAGCTTGTAAAGATTTTGTCCAGTCGAACAATTATCTCAGAAAACGTTGGCCTAACTAAAGATTCCGCATCCCAGCATTCCTCGATCAATCTGTTTACAGAATAATTAAACCAAATAAGCTGAAAGAGGTTGGGTAAAAGATCAAAGACCAAGCTAATGATGTTAATATCCCCTCTAAGTGTAATTCTGCAATTTATGTTAAATGGTTGATAAAATATTAGTACACTTACTCTCTTATCTCTGGGGGACAACTTTTGGACTTGGCTTTAAACGATGGTCTTCTTCCTTCCAAACACATTAGCTTAACTGCCTCTTCAGGGGGCTTAGGATGGAAAGGTTGCACTCCTTCAATCATCTGATTTTTTAAAATATAAACTCAATTAAAGATTTTGCTCAAATGGATTTGTTAGAAAAGCTTATTGGCCTCAATGTCGGAAAACGAATATAACACAAAAATGGTTGAGAATCAGAATGAAATACTCCTTAAGAGCATCTAAAGCAGTGAGTGGGTTAATACATCCACCAAGAAATGCAGAGGGGGAAGTATTATAACGAATGTTTGACATAAAAGGTAGCCATATAAAACCCACCTCATATAATACGACGCCAAAAGAGTATGAATCCACACTCCTATCAAATGTTTCATCTTTGTAAACCTCAGGTGCCACACAGTAATCTGCAAACAATAAAAAGAGTCATCTGTATTGATCAAGAAGGATTTATGTGTGTGACTTACATCTAAGCAACACAT
>OVAP01008183.1:0-10114 GCA_900406295.1 Aurinia saxatilis
AGTCGTCTATTTTCATAAAATAGATGATGAAATTCAACATTTTCTCCAAAAATATGATTAAAGAACAAAAAATTGATCTAATACTAGACCCAGAAAAAACAAAATCAAATACAGAGGAAGCATATAAAAGTACAAAGAATAGTCATGAAAAAATGGTTTGTTGATAAACATTTATCATCTAAAACATAGTCGTCTATTTTTCTAAAACGGATAATGAGTTCCAGTTTATATGTTATCAAAATATTGATAAGAACTTAGTTTCATTCAGTACAAAAAAAGAAAGAAAGTGTCATTGTGCTACAAAAAAACATGTCAAAAGGAGAAGTCACTATCAAATATAAAAAAAAAAGTAAAGTTGAAGTGTGTTGGTTCAAGGTTAATTTTGGCATCACAATCTCTTAAATTTTAGGGACCATTGTTATTTTTGCAATTAACCACATATGACTGTTATTTACCTAAATAGTAGACGAGAGGGTGTTAGATTGCAAATTCACTCTAACAAAAAAAGTTCTAAAAGCCATTTTAAGAGAAAAAGTAATCATTCACTTTTGCCTTTCCATATAACTTTTTGATTTATGTTATTTTCCTAATTAACTATATATTGACGTTAGTTACTTAATTTATAGGAGATAGAGTGTTATTTCACCAATTAACTCTAAAATTTATTGTGTATAAATTAGTATTTTCTGAATTTTATAGTAATATTGAATTAAACTAAAATATAATAGCAACTTGGTTTTTATATATTTTGTATTATAATTTGATCGGTTTATTGTATTAATTTTGGTTTATTCGATAAATTTCAATTACATTATAAATTCAATAATGTTTTAGTAAAAATTTTATGTGTTTGATTAACAAATTAATGGACCAAACCAAGATAAAAAAACATGAGAATATCAGATTCTCTCTCTTCATATGTTTCCGATGAAGACCACCTTCTCGTCTACGGCTACTCCTCCGATCGCCGTATGTGGATATTGCTCCGCCACTGTCTCTGTTTTCAAGTGAACCGAATCCGATAACTCCTCTTTTCATGTCCGTGTCTTCCTTCATATGCAGGGCAATGACCGGATGCGACTTCTCCGCTACAGAACCGCCGTCGCATATCCGGTGAACCGACCGGTCTCTAACCTTGTTCTAATTCTCCTCGTGAACCTCCTTATAAAACAAAGACATCCTTTCATTAGAGGCATTCAAACATATATATATATAAACAATATCATATAACATATCATCTTCCCAAAATCTATAAAATTTTTACCCATCGAACATACACCTATGGCTTTTGTTTTTTTTTTTGTGGACAAGAAATACACTCACTGTTTAGGAATAGTAGCTTAATTCTTACATGTTGAGGCGGAGCAAGGGTCTCTGATTGACTATATAATCGATCCTTGAGAACGGAATCGTCAAATTCCTGCTTCATTTTTCCCTTTAATTGGAGATAGTTCAGGTGAATCAAAGGAGGGCGCAAGAGTAAATATGAGTTTTGTTTCTCTCGGTGTTTGCCTTCCGCTTTGGAAAACTGTCAAGAATAAATGAGGATACATATAATACTTGACAAAACCAAGAACTGAATTCCGAGATAAAGAAGCTCAAAAAGTGTTGGAATACTTACCAAGTTACCATGCTAGCCGTGATGTCTTCATCAATTGTTTCTGCGGGCACGACAGTACTCTGGATTAAGAATTTGTCTTTGAACCAAATCTGGAGATGGTTCTTTGAAAGCTTGCATAATGACTGCATGACCAACATATATGTAGAAAAGCAAGTAACAGAAGCAGCATTGTACAAAAGCAAGAAACATAAAAGCATATCAGTATGGGGTATCTAGTATTGATTTATGTCTAGTCACAAACCAATATTTGATGCATTAATTCTAAGAGTGCCATGTCATAGAGAAGTTCGAGAGAATTCTTCTTCCTAATATCTTCATACAAAACAAATTCTATCAACCATGAACTAACTTTATACACCACATGGACAACTAAAAGAAAACATAACTTCTCTGTTTTTATGAATAAGCAATGTGTAACACCAGTTCAGAATCTATTCAAAAACTAAACCAAGTTTCAGAATCTATTCACATGTTCTTATTTGCAATTAACAGTTTGTGAGCTCTCTTTTTTACTTCTTAAATAGTTCCAGCTTATACGTGTATTGGCCAGTCTCTTGCCAAGGGATTTTAAGAAAATCAAGTAAATTCAGATTATCAAGTAACGAAGAAGACGTATACATATTGGCCAGCCTCTGCTGGCTTATTTGGTAGCAGCAATAGAAAAGAAGAGTTTTCTCTTGTATTTTTTTGCATGTCAAAGCTAGTAAAAGGCATCACAATGTTTTTCTGAAACTCAACCTTAAGATTGCAATTGCTTCAGAAAAACAACTTTCTAATGCAATCATCACACAAACTGAAACTCATGTTTACTAAGAATAAATCAAAGAAACAATAATGTTTCAGTACAATCCTAACATGTATCCCAACAATTCACTGATATCAACCTTGACATGTACTAATATATCCAGTACAATTCAGTGAACAACTTTCAGATATGATTGAAGTTAAACATCGATATACTAGTTAATTACCAGTCCATCTTCTTGACGATATACTAAAACTCGACGATTGGACAGAGTTGCTCAAAACTGTTCTTAACTGATCATTTGTTCAACTTATATGGCTGGACAAAATTTTCGGATGTCTTCAATAATACAATTGAAGATGCTTATCTTGATGAATGAATATTAGAGTTTTGAGCATCATGCAATTTATTACTAAGATTAACGACATCTCACAACTATAAAAAACATATAATTGTTTAATTCTGAAACCGTGCACCACTAAATCATACACAACAAATTCTTCCGCACCAACAATATTAAAGTTCTCCACCTGAGCTGTTATCTGCAACAAATAAAACTTATCCAACAACAATAGATGATATGAGTTTTAAAGACTCCTTAAAACACAACCCATAGATGGCTTCACCAAACTTTACAACGGCAGACTTTGAAACTGTAAGGGCACTAAGACATAAAGGAAAAAAAAAACAACAAACTTGGGAAGCTCCAGAAGTAGAAGAACCAAAAGAATGGTCAAGCCAAAAAAATGGTCCAGTAACCAAAGGTCCTCTTCTTACGACGCCGGCAAAGAGATCAAGAAGAAGTGTGGGTGGAAGACTAAGTTCCACTGGTGGCGTTGTCCGCCGTCAAGAAGAAGGTTTAGGGTCCTTTAGAACCCTGCTAATTTATCCTTCAGTAGACATCTAGAGTCATCATACATGACACCGTTTTCCTCCCTTCCAAACTAAACAAATCAGCAAGTTCGAGCCACCCAAAATTTCTGCACCAACAATATTACTGCACAAACCTACAATTCTCGAAACCTGAGCTCGTCCCAACAATAAATAAAACTTATCCAACAACATTACCTTAAACACCAACCCAGTTGTCAATAGATCATCATCCATGTAACCATTTTTATATTATCAATGCATCTCTCAGTAGCCTTTTAAATCATCATCCATTTCACTATTTCCTACCTTCCAAAACTTTTCAAATCATCATCTAGAACCATTGAACAAATGTTAGAGACGAAATTCTCACAACCAAAGACTTGTAAAATAACTTTTAGGGATTCTTAATTTTCTATATATGCGAATAATCGGAGACGAAAAAGTGTTTAAGTGTTTATGTTTTACTGCTGAAGTACAAAAGATCGCCAAAAAAAGTCTAAGTGTTCTCTCGCATTGGAAAAGATGTACCAAAAAATGAATGACTAACTCTCTTTATATAAAGATTACAACCAAACCCTATCTGCACAAGAATAAAGAAAATTCATATCTATTTTCAATTTCCTTCCTTATCGCTTAGATCCACTCATGATTCATGTTTTTCTTATCTGCCGGTTGGATCGTTTGGTTAACTGTCGCGAGCCCGGCCCATCTCGTAATGAGGAATCCCAATCCAGCTCAACCCATTGAGGTGACGAGACGAGTAGGTCGGCTCGGCCCGAGGTGTGTCAAAGGGAGCTCAGCTCGGCCCATCGAGAGATCGAGCTCGGCCCACTTGGTGTTAAGTGATATGTTGCATTTTTTACATTTTTTAACACTTTATTTTCTTTTGTTTTTCGAGTCTTTTGGAGTCTTAACAGGTGCTTAATAAATTGGAGTTTGGATTGAAGCTTCGGAATGAAGTTTTGAAATAAAAGGAGGCAAACCAGTGAAATGACAATGCAGAACCAATGTGAAGTGCCTTAAAGATCGTGTCAGACGAAGGTCTTTCCGTAGGAATTTAAATCTCAAATTTTTACACAGCATAGGTTTTGGCGGCATAGGAATATCAAATTTTGACACGGCGTAGGAATTTCATTTTGGCAGTAGTTTCAAATCATTCTGATTAGCGGTTAAGAATATATGACTGTTTTACTAAAGATATGTTTTTCCATCCGAATGCCAAACTTGGAAAGTTGTCAATCACGAGATTTTCTCCAATCACTCCTCTGTTCTCTCATCATGGACGAAAATTGGATCCATAAATCAGCACCGAGCTTCCCTTTCAGCCAGAATAAGCTATCTCTTTAGTTTAATACAATTTTCTTCATTTTTCTCTTCATTTTTGTTCTTTGCTTTTTGTTGTTGTAGTTTTGTTTGAAGATTGTCATTCATTTTTGTCATTCCTTTATGGAGAAGTCTTCTAAACTCTTATAATCTTTTGTATTTCGTTTTATATAAGTATTATTTACTTTATTATTGTTTTTAATTCATGTTTATCATCATGCTTTTGATTATTGTCCATTTCAATATGTGTCAGTAGCTAGCTAGTTAGATCTCTTTTATGGAATTGTTAAGACTTTTAACTAGATGCAAATAGGTTACTCATTTGAAATCTTCCTCCTAGTATTGCTTTAATGCTTAAACTAGACTGTACACCTAGTTTATGATATTCGGTTGAATACATTAAACGAAAGTGTAATAGATTGCTACATAACACAGTAGGCACTACAAGAAATTTGGCTTTTGGTAGCACATAAATTATGCTATCATAGGTAATACATAGCATTTTAAAGAACGCTATGACATCGGCAGCTATGGTAGGTATCACCGTACAATAGTGTTTTTTTTTTGTTGCTATGGTTGGTGCCAGTATATACAGTAGCGTTATTTTTTGTTTGCTATGGTAGGTTCGGTTACCATAGGGTTATTCAAATGCTATATTGTTTTATTTTACTGTTCATAATTCGTCTTATGATAGATGTTTCTTCTACAATAGCAACTCGACAATGCTTTAATATAATTTGATAATTGCTATATTTAATTTTGTTATACCCATCCTCGGATTATCTATTCATTATTTAATCGCTAATTTTTCTCGATGTCATAGAAGATTATAACCATATTTTGCATAATATAATCAAAACCCTGTAATTAAGAAATTAAGTCTTCTATAACTGAAGTATGAATCCAATCCAACACACATACATAACACAAGTCTAAAGATTCATTCTCTTATTCCAAAGTACATAACACAAAGTCCTCTTAAACTAATTAAAACTATTTTACCGGGACCAAAGTTGCTTCATTCCCTGCAACACACAACAATGTCTTACATCAACTTTGCAATAACAGTAGAAGATGTAAAACCAAAGCACAATCATCACACTAGAAACAACACTTACCTCAAATATTTGATCACTCGATGCATGAGTCTGAATAGGACTTTTCTTACTTGTTGCATCTGTATCGTCTTCTTCTTATTAGGCCTTCTCTTTCTTTTGGGTTTCTGATCGAGCATAAAAATTAGAGTTCAAGTTGCTTGTCTGACTGCTATATGAGGTTATGGGGGCAGACCTTACATTATGTGAAGAACCGCTTCTTCTGTTTGAAGTGTTTCTTGAGGATGATGGCATCTCGTTCCTCTGGACAGATGAATGTATCCTATAGTTTGATCCAAACCTTGCCCATGGTGGTGGCATTAAAGCTCTATCAGAGTTCTCCTTCTGCAAATTTCCAAGATATTCAAATATATAAATCGGAAACCATGAAAGAGCTTGCATAATGACACTCTCAAAGAATCTGCAAGGAAGCATATAAGACTCTAGAGATAATGATGTATTAACTTTCACCAGATAATATAAGACTCTAGAGATAGTAGAAAGCACGATAAATACACCGGCTATAAGATACCAAGTATTCAAAGACATGGGCTATAAGATACAAGCATAACAACCTTGAGAAGATACCACCTAAGATTTATATATGTCTAAGTTCTTAGACCTGGTATTTGGTTAGACCAGATTAGTGTTGGAGACAGATTTCACTAAGAAGACATATTAAAAAAACAGGTTCCACATAAATCATGACACTACAGACCTAGCTAAGGACTATTATGTACTGCTATGAGGCATATTGACAAGTAGAATTGTGAGTCCAAGCAGATCTCCTCTAGAATATTTATGTGCAAACAAAAAATTAAGACAAATATAAATACTGGTGTCAACCAAATCTGCCAGTTACCTAAGTTGCAGAATGTAATGCGTCAAAGCTTATAAATGACTTGAAACCATTGATAAACATACCAAATTTACGTGAATCATCGAAACTTCTGAGCACTTACGGTTTATCACCAAAAACCAGTGAATAAGATAGTTCTAAGTTCCAACCTAAAAGTTTCTGCATGTTAAGAAAATCATCCATAACAACACTTAAGACACCCAAAAACCTCTTATCTTATGACTAATTTACTTTTTTAATTTTGTTCAAATAACTACATTGGTGTTAAGATTCAATATGACAGGAACCAAGTCTCTCGGTATTCAGAGAAGACTAATCAAATTCACTAGAACATCATACTGAAACTTCAAGTTAGCTCTATCGAGTAGAGTTTATTAAGCTTTAAGTTTTTCAGATATTTCGATTTTACAGGTTACTAGCATATGTGGTGATGTAAAAGAATGAATTTTCAATAACAGAGAGGCAGACACATACTTGATCAAGAGCAGACTCCTAGAAATGTCGCAGGTCATGTCTTGATCTCCAGATGCTAGTGGATAATAGGTATACAAGATCACATATCTGAAATGCCGAGTGACAAAACCAATCACATTGGTAGCCAAACAAAACCTGCAACTAAAATGTGCTCCTAAATAAAATCAATCTGCATAAAATATTTGCAGGAAATATAAGCAGTTTAGAAAGGAACTACATGGACTTAGAGCTAGAACTATAATGTGGACATAACAAATCTTGTATACCTTACACAGCTAGTCTAAAGAGAAAACTTAAAACTTGACGCACCATACCAGATTTAACGAGCTAAAAAACTTTGAGCTCCTATGAGAATGTAAGCATTGTAAAGAAACATATAAAAAGTTCGAACTCTTGATCATATTAACGTGGTCCATATACTTGAACTTGATTTCATAGTGAAGCTAGAGAGTTAGAAATTTTATTTAAACTTTTGATATTTTCAGAAAGATGATGACTTGAGTCTTGAACAGGAGAAACACCTTCAAATTCCAAACAGTTAAAACAAAGAATCCTAAGTAAAGCTATTTCTCTCCTTGTCAAAGACTTCAACATGAGTGTTATACGGAGGCAAGAAAGTGAGACCAGAAATCTTTGTATTTGTAAAAAGAATCATGAGTCCATCCTTTATCTCGATCAGCAATCATAACAGAGAAAGAAACGAGGCAGGAGAGAAACGCAAAAACTTTAAATCTAAGCAATAAGCAGAATACAAACAATAACCCATAAATTTAATCGAGACACTGATAGTTTTCCCCAATTTCAATCCGAATTGAAACCCTAAATCAATAATATAAACTAGCTATATCAAAAAACTCAGATTACTTACAGCTTCGAGGTTTCTATTGCTTCTCGTCCTTAGAGATCCTCTTTGATATCAACAGAACTTCAAACCTCACACTATGAGAGTGAAATTATATTTAAGAGACTGAAATTGAACCGGCGTGGATGATAAATCAAGGAAAACGATGGAGAAAACAAGAAATGAGGGGGAGACATACCTTTAGTTTGTTTCGGCTTGACGCAGCGAAAGGAGAACAACGAAGAAAACAAGAAATGAGTCTGGGACAGAAAGATACCTAGCTCGGAATGAAACCTAGACAAAGCCCATAATGAAATTGAAAAAGACGACGGTTGATGTACTTACCGGCGATGAGATTCGCCTACCTTCACTGATGGACTGAGATTTAGAGGAAAAGGCGAAATTGTGAGCTTCCAGGGTGAGGCTGGCTTCATGGCGGTGGTGGTGGTGGTGAGTTTCGAGATTGAGAGAAATAATCTAAAGAGGGAGAATGAATTTTTGCCCAGATGTTGTTGAAAGTGAATGAAATTTTGGGGAATCGGGAAAAAAAAACTAAGTGTCGGGGGAAATACATTTTTTAGTTACCGCTAAGTGTTAATTTAGATAAATGGTGGTGGGATTAGTGATTTAGTTCCCCCTTACCCTAATTTAATATTTTAACATTATTTCAATGCTATTATATAGTAACCAAAATTAAAATTCATCATCTATAGCAGTTACGAAAATAGTGATATCCTCATATGCTATCAATGGTCAAATTTCTTGTAGTGAGGAGAGCAAATTTTCCTTAGCCAACGAAAGTTGATGCTAAGGAAATTTGTGAAGATATCAAACCCATTCATTACTGCTTTCCTACAATCTCTAGGTTCAAACGACAGTTTAGATATCTAGGTTGTAAGGAAGATTGATGCCACGAAAGTTGATCAATTCTATAATTATGTTTGAGTTGAAGATTGTGCTTAATTAATACCTTTTTAATCATCTAGTATTCGTTTTCAATTCATGTGATTTCCCTAGGTCTAACGCCTTTTTTATTATTGAATTTAATCATAGGAAAATTAGCAAAAAAAACTCACTTTTGATAATCTTAACTAAGGGCCTGACTGGTTTAAACGCTGTGGGTGCAGTTACGTTTGCGGGAGTTTGTGAAAGCAGACGATTGTGGTTGTGAGTGTTATCAAACGTTTTATATGACTGGCATAGCGATTAAAAATGGGTGAATTTGAAGGATATTTATGACTGGTTACTGGCAGCTGTTATAGCGGTTGAGTATACATTAACAATATATAAAAAAATTATAAGTATAAATTCTTTTTCAAGTCATTCTAATTAAAACATATTTTTATTATAATAATTAATAAAACTCTAGTTGAACATTATTAAATATTAAAATCCAAAAAATGAACCACTATACTTATCTAAAAGCACTTCATGCATTGGATGTATCACCAAAAATTGTATCGAGTAGTGTAACAAATTGCACAAAATTTTTTTAAGTCGTGGATCTTCTGGATTGATCCTATAAATACTATAAAGTTTTTTCAAATAATCCAACCGATTTTTTGGTGACTCCACTCCAAATTGATATAACTCGTATTTTACCGGTTTTTTGTCATTATAAACATATAATTATTTATGTTTTAGAGTCTATATATTATTATTAGAGTCCAAGTGAGTCATTTTAGGTGCATGAACGAGGTTTTGGAGCTTGGGAAGGATCTAGAAGAATTATGGAGCAAAATGGAGCTTGAGGAGACAAATTAAGGAAACGAAGAAAATATGTCAAGAAACAGAGGAGGTGTCCCAACGGAGAAAATACAATATTTCCTTAAATCTCGAGATGAAGATTTTCCTTAATCTTTTATGAAACTTCTCTAAACCTAAAATTCGTCCTAGACCATATAAATACTGTTCTACAGCCATTGTTTAGGCACATACAATATTCTTAATCTCTTAGAGTTTTGTAAGGGAGAAGATTCTTGGAACCCTCTTTATTTTCTATAGAGTATTATTCAGTTTATTGCTTTCTATTGATTTGCATGATGAATTCCTTAGCCATGTCTGAGTAATTCACTTGTTAGGCTTAGGGTTTAGTAGGTTAGGATGTTTAAACTATGGTTTCAGTATATTACATGTCTCTTTAGATTAATCCTTCTCTAGGGTGTTCTTAATGCATTGTTTAGGGTTGGTCATCTTAAACAAGTGATTTTGGGTGATTTATCATACATGAGACTTGATATACCTCATATTTTACCGGTTTCTACTATAATAAACGTATAATTAT
>OVAP01008184.1:0-10113 GCA_900406295.1 Aurinia saxatilis
AACTCGGCGTCGCAAATTTTCCTCGCAAACGGCGTGTTTTCTTGTAGTGTCATGTTTATCTCAACTGAATATATCGACGTGACCAAGATTTGATAGTTTTCTCGAATATGGAAAATCACTCTCCCTTTCTCCTATGATTTATTTTATATTGTTGAATTTTATAGGTGATAAAATTATGTCCAACATACATGTTTAAACACCTCTTAGTTCTTCTGAACTATTACAACATGGGATAAAGCATATTTAAAATGAATATAACCTTTCTTTGTCATTATAATATCACCTGGGAAAACAATTTAGTAAGTCTAGTCAAACCGTATATTTTAGATCATTCAGCAGATTAAAAACAATAGCTCGATGTCAGTATTTCAATTACTGAGTATGCTAGAATCATTCTTTAACAAAAAAGTAAAATAAATCAGAAGTTAGAGTTTGTTTGGTGTGCTATTATGGCCCATTCTGAGCCAGCCCCGTTTGACTAGTTGCAAAGAAAACAGATTTTTACGCAAACCAATCGCTTTAAAGAGGCTTGATGATTCCCTTGTTGTACCAGCTACCAGAAGTTTGTTTCCCCTGTCAACTATAAACATTTACTCCTACTAAGTTAGTGAGATGTTTCATTTATACAATTTCATCATAACCAATCAACCATGGACACAAAAGAAGTTGGCTAAAGGTCAAGAAGCCTTCGGGTAAGTCCCTAGCAACATTTAAAATGTACTCATGTTAACTTTCTACAATTGAGGTTTGCTACACAAGAATGGTAATCCAACATGTCTTTAGACTTAACAAGTTCAGTTAATCCCAGTTCAAGTGCATTATCAGTCCTAATAGCTTTGATTTGAGTAAAATATTGGGTTTCAACCATCTTCAGAAAAGAGAGAAACACAATCGAAACAAAACTTCTATTATTTAAAAGAAAAATCCATGTGACTCGAGTACAATCATCTATAATAGTAAATAGTGAAAACCTTCAATGGTTTCTTTAACAAAAGTACCCCAATCATCTATATGTACTAGATCAAATGTTTTAGAAGTTACATTATAATGAGAAACATAAGATAAACACCTTTGTTTTTCTAAAGGAAAAATGGAACACAAATGGTAAAAACTTGTGTCTGTTTTTTATGTTGATAGTTTTGAATACATTCTTTATAACTTGGCCGAAGAAGGATGCCAACGTGATGATACCATAGATCTCCATTAATAATCAATGATCCAACTGCCCTGAAAAAGTTGGGGCCATAGACAAAATACAAAAATGGGGCCACTGTTTTGTGAGAGTGAATGGTACCAACTGCTGAGAGAAAAAGAGAGGTTATGACCAGAAAGACATTCACGATTTTGGAGAAGAAAGAGTTTTAGGTTTTTGTTTTTTATTTTTCTTTTATGGTATTGGGCCATATCTTTTCAGATGAACCCAAATAATTATAAAGTGAACCAAGATGTGACATATGTTGATGGATATTTATGTGTGTATATATGAAATTTTGTATCTGTATGAGCCTCTTGAAAATGGGGCCAAGGCTAATGTTTCATTGGGCTTGGCCCAGGCCCGGCCCTGCCAATGAGCCAACACTAATGCGATTAAACTGAAAAGAAGGAATGTACATAAAATCGTGTTAACTTTAATGTCTCAGAAAGATGCATGATCCATACATGCATGCACAATGCGATATTTAAAACCATTTGGAAGTGAAACTGTCGTGTTCTCAACTGGCCTATATTTTTTTAGAACATTGAGAGATCTAAGCAAACATTGCTAGTGGCTCCACTTTCCATTATCCAAGCATTATGAGGTATAAGAGTGGATAAAATCGAAAGGAAATGAGGATGGTATGTGAACGACTTAGAAGCTGATGTCTTTTTTTGAGCAACCTGAACGACTTAGAACCTTCTAACTGAATCCATATTCTTAAGGAGGAGCAGATGAAGTTGGGACTTGTATATTTCATACTCATGAGGTTTGACCATGAAGCTTATAGCACCTGTTTAGTTGTTTACAACGTGTCTAGTCATTCCACAGTAAATGCAAACATGTTTAGGATGAGGCTTGTAATATCAAAGACTGCAAAATACTCAAACTATGAAAAGGGACCAGAAGGTTGAAAGACAACTGACTCAACATTCGAAATTGGCTTCATTAAGAAAAAGAAAAAAACATTCAAAATTGGCTTGATAACTTTCTGCGTTTCATCTTTGGCACACCATATTGAAAACCTTCTCAATATTAGACAAAATGTTTGAGCATTAACATCTGCCTCTTAGCTAAACTAGCTAACTAATCTAACCAAATTTACAACCCACTAATCTATTATACACTAGATTGATTCGAATATATAAAATATATTTTTTGATAAATATATTTTAATTTAACTAAAACTTTAGATAATGATTTAATTAAAATAGGAATCTTAAGTTATCATATAATAATATTTAATTATTAAGCGATACTAATGAAAAATAAAAATTAAATCAACTACATAGACTATATTGTCATTTTTAAATAATAAAAACTTCTTTTTTTTGTTAGGCGGCAAAATAATAAAACGTTAAAACTTTAAGTTATATATATATATAAGTTATATATATATATATATATATATATATATTAAAATCTAATGTCTTAGCATGTACAATTTGAATGTCCCCTCGCTTTACAGACATGGGCTTTATCGGTAATTCCTTCAAATCCGATGGCCTTCCTGTTGACATCGGTCTTTGCTAATATGAATTATTTATTCTGGCGAATCCCAGATAACGAATTTACCAGAGTTTTCCCTTGGATTTTATGGTTTATTTGGTAGGTTAGGAATGATAAGGTTTTTAATAACAAGGATCAGTCACCCCAAGATATCTTGAAACTCGCTGAGGGTGAAGCATTGGTTTAGGAACAAACACAAACTTCGGAGGAAACTTCATATTCCATTAGCAGGTCGACAGTCTTTGTGGATATAGAGACACTCCAGGGGACACAGTGTTTCGTCTATGGCTCGTGGAAAGAGACCGATAATGTTTTATGTATAGGTTGGGTCTGTCAAGATGATCAGACAATGTCCCTGATGGGCTGCCGGAATTTACGGAGGAGTATTTCTCCACTTTCATGTTAGTTTGATGCTTTTATCTGGGCTATGGAGTGCATGCTCTCACACCAGAAGTTTGAAGTTACCTTTCTCACAGATTCAATGGAACTAGTGAAGATGACGTCATCTCCTTCTGCTTGGCCGGCTTTCAGTACGTATCTGGAAGTGTTTGCAAGTCTACATGCGAAATTCTTAATCTTCCATCTTACTCCGATACCACGTGGCTTGAATACCAAGGCGGACAAATTGTCTCGGACTGCCATATGTCATAATGCAAATTTGATTTATGTAAACGATTGTCCTCCGGTTCAGCTTACTGAACCGATATGAGGATTGCTTATGTTGTTGCTAACAAAAAAAAAAAAAATTGGGTATAAATTTGTTAGACATATGATTATATTAAGATTAAATGAATATGTAGAGATTTTCATATATGAATATAATTTAAAATATTTTCATTGGTTCAATTAATTGACGTCGGCCCTAAAAAAGTCCGTGAATAACACATAAGACTTTTAGCACTAATGTCATCTTCTTTATTATATAAATGATTTGAGAATCAATAAATCCTACGTGGCGCTCTCTGAGCTCTTTTACAATTCTTCCTTAAATATATTATTTATTTTCCTGAAAAGGATTATTTCCTTCCATAAAAATATATTATGTGTAATAGAAATCCTAGGTGTCATCGTGGGAGTTATTCTGCCATTTTTTATTGTATTTTCTTTAAAATATTATTTGTTCCGTAAAATAGTATTTATAACAATAATCATACTGTATATTTTTTAGTTTGGGTTTATAAACCCAAATTAGAGTAAAGTGTTATGTAATAAAATTGGTTTTTTATAAAAATATTCATATTGTGTTTCTTATTTTGTTTGGGTTTATAAATCTCAAATTAGACGACTAATGTATATTATAGCCGATAACAATTTATTTATACGTTTAATGATTGAATATATATTTTACAATCATACTTTCAACAAACTTTTATCTTATAAATCAATCAAAATTATTACCATCAACATAAATAAAATCAAAGGAAAAAGCTTAAGAGAGAGAGAGAGAGAGAGAGAGAGAGAGAGAGAGAGAGAGAGAGAGAGAAGAGGGAAAAAAGTTTTTAAAAAGAATATGACATGAAGTAATGCGAAGAAAGAGTGAAAAAAATATGTGAAGAGAGAGGAGAAAGACTACAACTTTTGTCAGATGTCTACAGTTGTGTGTCAGACGTCTGCAATCGATTGTATCTTTGTGTTAGGGATAATTTTGTTACAAAGTCTCATCTTTGCAATTAAAAATAATTCATGGTCATACACCTAATTTTTGTTGATTTTAGGGTCACTAGGCCCAATTACTCTATATTTTTTTGCTCTTTCCTTTAGTTTCTCATATATTATTTTACCAAAATGGTTATATATATATGAGTGTTTTATAATCCATACTATTCAGTAGCTTTAATAAGAGATTTAATACAATTCTATTGTTATTCACCACATATATTTACATTGAATAATTAAATATAAGTTGTGTACTAATTTCTTGCAGTATTTTAAATTGTGTGCAACACAAAATAAATAAAAATATCAAATTTTGGTAGATATTCTACATTATCAAAGGATATCCAAAATTCTTTATCAAATTAATAATGGCTTTTGTATGAAAAGGATGTATATTGTGAAATAAAGTCCTAATTATAGAATAACATTGGTTGCGAAAACAAGAAGTTGTAAAAGAAGAGACACAAACAAAAATAATTTTTAGAAAGTTATATCCAAGAGTTGTAAACGAAGATACATAAAAAATATATTTATGAAAGTGATAAGATCTAAAAGATACAATCAAACTTTAAAGAACACACAAAAAGACACTAATTAAAAAAAAGTTATATCCAAGAGTTGTAAACGAAGAGACATAAAAAATATATTTATGAAACAGATAAGATCTAAAAGATACAATCAAACTTTAAAGAACACACAAAAAGACACTAATTAAAAAAAAGTTATATCAAAGAGTTGTGAGCAAAA
Source organism: Aurinia saxatilis (assembly GCA_900406295.1). NCBI lineage: Eukaryota > Viridiplantae > Streptophyta > Magnoliopsida > Brassicales > Brassicaceae > Aurinia > Aurinia saxatilis. Next base: position 5,108 of record OVAP01008184.1, read on the forward strand.
AGACACAAACACTAATACTTACTTACTTACCAACGAGATACAACCTAAAAGACATAGTTTTAAAGATATGAACAAAATTTATTAAAAAAATACAAAAACACTAATTAAAAAAAGAGAAAAAATTATATCAAGGAGTTGTGAACGAAGAAAGACAAACGGAAATAGTTATTTATCAAAGAGATACGGTCTAAAAGACACGATTTAGAAGACACAAACAAACTTAAAAAAAAACACGAAAAGACACTGATTAAATATAATTTTATATCAAAGAGTTTTGAACAAAGAGACACAAACAAATATAATTAATTATTTATCGAAGAGACGCGGCCTAATATACACTATCTAAAAGACACAAACAAAGTTAAAAGAACACGGAAAAACACTAATTAAAAGAAAAAATATATATATCACAGAGTTGTGAACAAAGAAATACAAAGAATTCTTCTTTTTTTTGTCAAATAGATACAATCTACAAGACATGAACAAATTTAGACGAACACACAAAAATACACTAATTAAAAAGAAAAGAAGTTATATCAAAGAGTTGTTAATGAAAAAACACAAATAAAAATAATTATTTATCAAAGATACACGGTCTTAGAGACACACTCTAAATGACACGAACAAACTTAAAAGAACACTGAAATACACTAATAAAAAAAATATCAAAGAGTTGTGAACGAAGAAACACAAACAAAGATATTTATCGAAGAGATACGATCTAAAAACACAAACGAACTTAAAAGCACACGCGAATAGACACTTATTAAAAATTTAAAATAAATAAATCAAAAAGTTATAAATGAAAAAATACATTTATCAAATGACACAAACGAAAAGGCACCACACAAAAAGGCATATCCGTTCAAAAATTATAAAAAAATGCCAAAGCGAACAAACGAAAAGACACAACTGGAAATATGCCAAAGGACGCAAACGAAAAGACACAAGTTACAAACGAAAAATACTTTTATCAAAGGACACGAACGAAAAGACACAAAGCAAAAATGCACAACCGTTCGAGAATTATAAAAAAGGCCAAAGGGCACAAACAAAAAGACACAAGTTAAAAACGGAAAGGTACATTTATCAAACGACACAAATGAAAAGGCACAAGACAAAAAAGTATAATTAACTATTATTATTATATAAAAAACGTCAAAGGGTACAAACGAAAAGATACAACCGTTTAAAAACCCTAAAAGAAACCCACTGTAAATAGACATTAGACTCGAAATCATTTTCTGGAATTTGTATATTCAAAAATAAAGTGTTTACTGTTGACTCACGTTTTTTTTGCATATATCGAAACTTAATTTCATTGTTTTTTGGTAATGTATTAATGAAAAAGAAACACACATCTATAAAGGTCAACATTTTCAAACAAAAACCAAAATGCACAAATGTAAAGACACCAAACAAAAAGTTACAACTGTTAGAGTACTCTAAAAACCACTACAAAAAAAATACAAAAGACACAACAAAAAGATACCAAATGAAAAGACACAACCATTTGAGTGCCATGAAGAACACTATGAATAGACATAACACTTAAATCTTTTTCTGGGGTTGAATAGATTTTTCCTTCTTTTTTTTCTGCTTTGACAGATCATTCATAGACGAGCCTTTTGCTATCTCATAGATATCACAGATCCAGACTACAAGATCACAAAACTGAATCTTAATTACACTTTATTTGCATTTGCCGCTCGTGGGGTATTGCCGGTGCTTTGTTTCTTTTACCAATAAAATTGCTTTTATCAGTCCATCATTTTTCCCTCTGGAGTTATGGTAAGCTTGCTGTGTTTGCTTCCCTCTGAGCTGTGCTGGTCAGAATGTGAGACCATTGATACAACCAAGAAGTCAGGTATTTATGTGCCTTCGGCTGATTTGTCCATGTCGTTGACAAGCTCGAACGGATCAGTGTAAAACTTGTGCTGGAAAGCTTTGAAAGTAAGGTCATTTTAGAGTAGTAGAAAATGGAATTTTACAAAGTGATTCATGGAATCTTAAGCCAAAGGAGTTAGTATTACAGTCATGTTAGTCTTGAAGAGCAACAAACATATGAACTGGTTGGAGGAAATTTGTCCAGAATATACATCAGATATTAGTCTATAGATGTTGTGGTTAAATTCTCTTTTGGTTCTGTTTTTTTTTAAAATGATGGATTAACTGCAGGAGAACTGAACAGAATAAAGCTGCAACAACAAGCAAAAACTACTGGAAATGAACCAAATTTGGTGTGAGAACGGAGCTACCGGGTTGATGAAATTGGTTCGAGTTTCTGTGGTCTCTGAGGCTGAAGCTGAAAACACGAAAAAGTTTCCATTAAAGAGAAGAAATCTGGTTGCAAGTTGTACAAAGAGGAGATTAAAGAAAAATTGGCCGTGTCAACAAAACTGAGAAGAACATAAGCAAGTGTTGGAAAAGTCATCGAAGTGACTAAAGTAAATTCAGTTGGAGGGTTCGATGACACTCACACGACACCTATGGGATGGCACTTAACAATATGTATATATAATTAATTACATCATTTATAATTTTCAGGATCAAACTCTAAGTCCAAGCAATACTTAAACGTGTTCAAGGTTTTGAGCGTACAACAATTATGAATCATATATTTTTTTGAGTTTTTTCTCGATAATATTTTGGTTTTATCTTCTCAACTGGATTTTCTATTTCAATATATATGTACTCTACTCATTTGCTTTGACACTTTATGCTCATGTTTTCCTACTACCGGGACGATCTACATTTATCGTACTCAAACCTAAGACATGACATAAGACCAAACCTACATAAACATGTACAATATCATTGAACATAAAATATCTTTATGATGTTTTACAATTTCTAACTGTATATAGAACATAAAAAGTTAAATCATAATCCGTTCAATGTGCTCCTGTCATGTGTCTTCGAAATATTGATCCTAAGGGTAGATTATGTAATGGGACTAGGCTTATTATTGTTCGGATGACTAAGCATGTTATTCAAGCTAGGATCATTATTGGGAATGATAAATTGATCAGACTGTTCCGATACCTAGGATGTTTGTAATCCCTCATGATGCAAAGTTAACTTACTACATGCGTCGAAGACAGTTTTCGGAGACTTTAACTTTTGCAATGACAATTAATAAGAGCCAAGAACAATTTCTTGAACATGTGGGTTTGTTTGTACCTAGGTATGTATTCTCTCACGGATAGCTATATGTTGCACTTTCAAGAGTCAAGTCGAGATCCAAAATCAAGATTCTATGACATATAATGAAGGAAGCTGCAAAAAGGGACTACCAAATAAATGTTTAATAATCTTTTGTAGTTTTTAGTTTCAGTACAATCAAAATTATGAACACTTTTTTTTTTTTTATCAATAATACTACGACTATGTACTTCTATCACACAACAACCTATATACCATTATCTTTTAATTGCTTATAATTATTAATTCTAGTTAATCATTTTGTATTGAATATCACATACAAATTAAAATCACAGCCCGCACAAGGTGCGAGCCAATAATCTAGTAATATTTATAACAATAACCATACTATATATTTTTCGGTTTGGATTGATTGTTAAAACTGTGACTCTATTTTGGTTGTAAATCTCTCACTCTCACTTTGTAACACTCCTTTGTTGTTTGAACAAGATAAGTAAAGAGCATAAATGTAAGAACATACAAGCTTTTTTAACCCGGTTCAATACATCTGTGTGATGTACCTAATCCGGGGCCAGATTCAATCCTGGCAATATATTGATCAGAGATGATTCAATACAACTCAAGAACTTAAGAGTAACCAACTCGAATCTAAGCTCTCTGTGTCTTTGCTCTGCTTGTGCTAAGGAGAAAAAAAGTGACGTTGCTAGAACAAAGCTTTTATACTCACAGCAGGGGAAGACTCCGTCGCGACCAGAGGCCTCTCTTTTTCCCTTCTTATCCACATCCGTACGGTTCACGTTACCACCAACCATGGTCAACACAAACCAGACTTAACCTACTATTCAATCTCAAACCGACATCAAACTAATGCCTGCTTCAGATTTGAATCACATAAGCTTGAGCTCTAACATTGATAAATCCCAAATTAAAGTATATTGTCTTGTAATATTTTATAACAATAATCATGCTGTATATTTATTGGGTTTATAAATCCCAAATTAGGGTATAATGTCACATAATTAGACCTCTTCTGCATCTGTACTACATCTGAATCATGACATGGTTTTTAATCGAAAAGCTGCTCAGACAAAGAACTAAAGTGGTGCTGAGCTGGAAGTCTTGTGAAAAGTGCAACATCTTATGCTTTGAAGGGACATGTGAGCATGGAAGATCTTCCAAAACCAGTGGGTGAAGAGAATAATAAAGTTACAATGGAGGATTTTCTTCAAGCAATTAATGAAGTTAAGCCCACATTTGGCTCCTCTCCGGAATACCTTAAAATATAAATTTTTTTTTAAGTCTTGATGTTCACAAAATTTTCTTACGTGGAGGAAAATTTTATGTTTCTACATTTATATTGATACTAGCTTAAAGCCATACCTCTAGTTATTTGATATGCTAATGTTGATATATCCTCTATTTACCATATATGTTTAGATGTAAGGGATTTGTGGATTGTGGTGATTAAAAAAAAAATCATCTACAAAAGAGGGGTTGACTGTCTATTTAGCCCCCTAGTATATCAAATAAAGCTGAGACACTCTATAGTATTCGCCTCTATGGATTTTGTCACATACTTTTTTTCTCTTTGTATTTCTCCCTGAACTTTTGGTTTCTCTTCATATAGCCATATAAAATCAAACCAAGTGATTAGCATTCCTAAACTGGTTTTCAAATCACGATTTTGAAATAATTTTTTTTTTACATAATTAATAATTTATTTTGTTGGGAAACAAAAACAAAAAAAACTAGAGGAAAAAAAAAACATTTGACCCAAACCTTTTATTCTAGTTTGTCGGAAAACATAAAAAAAAAAAAAAAAAAAAAAAGCTTCACCCCCC
>OVAP01008186.1:0-10113 GCA_900406295.1 Aurinia saxatilis
AAATTTCCCCTAGCCTAGCTGATTTTTAATAGATAGAAAACCTTCTAAAAATCCTAGTTAGTCATAGCTACAGAAGAAAAACCACTTTTTTTATTTTCTTGCATTTAAATTAGAATTCTTTAGACTAGTAGCTTTTTATTTCGGTCTCTGTGGATTCGATCCCTACGTACTACAATTGCAAGTCTGTACACTTGCAGTTTATTACAAGGGTAAAACTTTGTGTATCATACTTACTTCGTAAAAACTAGAATAAAGCCTACCAAATCTAGATATAGAGTCACAAGGTGCATATTATTCATTAAACTTAGTTTCTCACTATCGTCAACAATTTAGTTTCTGTGAAAAATCGGTAAAGGATTGTCTATGATCTACTCTTCGGTTAGCCATTTTAGCTCATGTAGGAGAGTGACTGATTCAAGTCCGTCATCGTCCTCAGTGGAAGCTACTTCTACGGAGGAAGCTAAATCTTTTGCCCAATCGTGCCATTTCCAACCTTCAGATAAAGGAGTTGTGTGTGAGGAAGTTCTAAGAAAGAGAAAAGTCTTAGGACTTCTACTGAGAGGGGATTTTGTCTTGGAAACGCCCTGCATAGCGGTGGTTTTCTCGACGATAAAGGAGATTAAAGAGTGTTAACTGAAATTTTTGTTTTTCGATTTAATTGATAGAGAGAACGAGAGTGTGTAAGAGTTTAATTTTGGTTTAGCTTAGGATTAGGTTTTTTGTATAATTTGGTTATCAGTTGTATTTTTTAAATGTATTTTAAAGTTTTTAATCTTATTAAATTAATCTGCAATCGTGATTTTAAAACTTTAGTTATCCGGTTAAGGTCCGGTTCAATTTTAAATGGCTATTTAGAGAGACTAAATGTAGTATGGGTGCAATAAGACAAAGTCGGAAAATTTATATATGTTGTAAGACAAAAAAAAAAAAAAAATAGTACAAGGTCTTACGGATTTAGTCGATATAGTAAGGGGGTTTAAAATCTAAACAGGCGTGTTGGCAAAAAAGAAGAAGAAGGTAAGTGTTGATGGAATATAAACTCTCTAAGGGTAGCAATATGACTCAAAACCTTAAATTAGGCATATGTACATTAGTTACAGTAGATAGAGTTTATATAGTAGAATAGCCCTAATAAGTCATAACCACGTAAATTGAGATTGCCGGCGACAGCAAAATCAAAGGAGGAAGAGTAGACTCAATCAGCTATCTACCAGATGTGATACTCCAAAACATATCCTCTCTTTTATCCCGACCGAATTCTCCGTCAGAACTTCCCTCTTGTCCCGACGATGGAAGCATGTATGATGCAACACACCTTCTCTTCCCTTTGATATCGTCGATGCACTGATGGCTGCTTCGATAAACGAAACCCTAATTCGCGACACTGCTCCCAAGATGATGAATGTTCACCTCGAAACCAGCACTGAGGATTATTATTTCAAAGCCAGATTTGAGAATAATTTTCAAAGGCAGATTTGAGGATTATTATTTCCCCCCTCACATCGACTTGTTTATTGAGCTCGCGATGTCCCGTCACGTGGAAAATATGCCTCTGCATCTTCCACAATATAGTTATAGGTATAAGATTCCTGATTTCTTTTACAACAATTCCTCTGTCAAGCAGCTCAAACTTGTGCTACATGGTGATTATATGATTCCCAAAGGCCCCGTGTCCTGGACATCCTTGAGGAAGTTGTCCTTCCGTTCTTATCATCTCTCTAATGAATCCATGGCTCATATTCTATATGGCTGTCCCGTTCTCGAAAGCTTAACCTTGTATAGATGCAATGAACTTACGGTTCTTGATCTCAGCAAATCGCCGAGGCTGAGAACATTAGAAGTAGAAAGAGACTTCATGGGGGGTACAATTCAGATTTTGGCACCCCATATCCATTGTCTCAGATTGACAAACTCTCAGTTACCATGTATTTTAGTTGATGTCTCATCGTTAACCGAAGTTAAAATGAACCTTTGCTTTAGGGCAAATGTCATTTTTGCTGATTGTAACCTTCAATTAATGGTGGAAAAGATATTAGAAAACTTGGGGAACGTAGAGAAACTTACTTTTGAGGAAAATTTTCTTCAGGTATGTTTGTCCTCATGGTCCAGTTTTAGAACGTTTAAATTTGTTACATATCCACTACACTGTCGTCACTGATCAATGTGTTCGTTCTGTTCTTTTGTTTAGGTCTTATCTTTTCCCGAGCTTCGTGATGTTCCTATCCCGATTTTGAAGGTCAAAGCTTTGACTCTGGAGACAATCATCTCTCAGGATGTTATTCCCGGTATAGAGAGAGTGTTACAAAGCTCACCTAATTTAAAGAAGCTAACAATACGCACAAGCCACAACAAGACCATACTACCGGTATATTTACCATAAATTAACCTCTTCTATTGTTACTTGACCGTTCTGACTAGTACTTTCCTATGTTGTACATGCAGGAGGAGTATCTTGACAAATACTTGGCTTTGCAATACTTGAATCCGTCTCAATGCTGGAGATCAAAAGATGGGCGCTTTTGGATCGAGTTTTGTTGGGATGTGGAGCTAAAGTATGTGGCTTCATTCATGGAAATTATGCTTAAAAGCACAAAACCATTAGAGAAATTGGTCGCACAGTTGGGAGGCAAGTTTAAAGAACTGCGTCCAACACTTTCTCGCAACGATAATGTATCCATTGTGTTGTCAACTAAGACAACGACATTAGATGAATGGTGAACCGTAGGGTTTTAGGTCTTGTGTCCTACTCAACACGTACACTCATTTGGGTATGCATTGTCAAAAATTCGTTATAAAACTTTCCCATATTTTGAAAACTAAAGTAGTCATTCACAGGATAACAATATTGGATCACCAAAAAAAAAAAAAGTCTTTCTTTTAAATTTCAGCATATTTTAAAAAAAAGTCATGATGGACTTTGCGGTTTGAGGAACAAACACATTACGCAGGAGAGAATCGATATCAACCCCTGTTGAAACTTGAAAGAATTGGGAAACAGTTTCGTTGCCTAGAAAAAAATATAGATCTACGATCATATATATGCTTTATTGGCGGAGACCATTATAGAATCTTGGAATGAGAACCATGTGAATGCATCTGATCACAATCCACATGATGTCTTAACTACACTTAAAGGGTTTTAGTATCGAAGTACAGAAAATGGGTGGATCGATAAATTTGCCGTCAAGTTAAAGCTTTATATTAGATGAAGGATACAAATACATATATATAGATGATACAAGGTTTTAAGATATTATGAGCTCTCCTCGTATAGTTTGCTTATCTAATTAATCTCTTCTATTTTTTTAGCCTTGTTCGCAACTGTCCATACAGTCCAATGAACAAGAGCTCTGTTTCGTCACAAATAGGTCATCGATGATCTCTAAACTACAGGTTAGTCCTCATTTCCCATATATCCAATATCCAAATTTTGGTGCCTGGTGGCTAAGCTTTAATTAGAAAAGATTTTTAAATTTCCTCTCTTTTTTTTTTCACCAACCATTCATAAATTAAAAACCTACAGTATGACTGACCAATAAGCTTCAAAAATTAATGGATGATGAATACATACGAAGCTTATCCGTCATACATGATTTTGTGTTAACTAGTGTAAACTATAAAAAAGCTTATTTGAAAAATTGTTTATTGAGCTTCTTCCTGATCTATTATTTTTTTTCTTAACCTTCCAAACTCAAAGTATGGATATCCACGGGTCAAACATGAAGTGTGTGAGACTGGACATCCACGAGTAAACCCATTATCCATAGTTTGAAACCTTGAACTCTTATACCATTTTAGAAGGTATGGTTTCCAACCCAAAACCAATTGACACTTAAAATGTATGAGAACCCAAAACGAATGAGAACATCGATCTTTCTTTTCGATTTATAGTTTTAATTAGAGCCAAGAAATTAAATGGTAATTGTGATTTAGTTTCGTTAAATTCCTATATGTTCCTGTAATTTTTGGAGATTGTAATCGTTTAGTTGAATGTTTTATCTGCGAAAGAAACCGATGATTGATAGCTGATATGTTTGATATTGAAGATTCTGGTGATGATTGATTAGTTTACCCCCAAAATGTTAAAAATGTAAATATCCAATGTAGTTGTATGGGTATCCTTTAGGCCAACACTACGTTGGAATATGGTCACAAGTTGTATAAGTAAATAGAGTTAAAGATTCTGCCTTGTATTTGTTTTTGTTTTTGTTTTGAGAGTTTATAAGTGAGAAACTATTTGTTGTGTCCAATTCAAGTTACTTATTTACTCAGCCTACAAGTATTGCAAATTTTGTTTAGGCTGATATTGAGTCTGTTGTGTGCATTTCTGAGTGTTTAATGCTTCTGTTCTCTGTTTAACCAGAGTTCTTTATCTCACAAGGAGGCTGGTATTTTTTGTTGTCTCGAGAGTCAAGATTCCTCTTAAGTTTGTTGGAATAGCAGTTTTAGCTCATGTAGCTTTGTTCATCGTCTTTTGGAGGGGGTTTTGGGTTGTAACAAGTTTGATAAATGGTAATTCAAATTGTTGGCAAACTCGGGTATACCATGCTTGTATAAAGAGAATTTTATGGTCAAATATTAAGTGGATCATTCATGTTAACTTAGGATATGTTATGGACATGGGTACATTAACATTTAACTGTCTACTTCCTAATGGTAATTTCTTGACTTGACACAATGTAAGTATCAATTTGAATGGATCACCTGGTACTAGTCTCACTAGTGATCAGTTTCAATTGGGTTGTGAACTCAGTTTCTCTTGCATTGTGAAGAGAAGTCGTCTTCTTCTAACAAAGACTACCTTTTCCAGGGTAACTTAGGCATAAGGCAGAGCCAGAGATTCAAGAAGTGAGGAAAGGAAGAACCCATTAGTTAAACTAGTATTTATACTATATGTTAGCTAAAATGGAAACAGAACAATAAGTGATACCTATCTCGATCCTCATCTAGAGTCTAAAAGCTAAAACAAAAGAGATTACTGGCGTTCAATCTGAATGGTTACATGACTGATGTTGTATTCCCTCTTGATGTAGTCAATGACCTTATCCAGGACCATATCTGCATCTGCCTCTGGCCTAATCTTCACATGACATGCCAACAAAATCTTGCCAACAGTGATTGCCCAAATGTGAAGCTCATGAACGGCCACCACCTCTTCCATCTCACACACTCCTTTTTCCAGCTCGGTCGCATCTATCTCCCTTGGTGTTGACTCCATCAAAACCTCTAGAATGTTCCTCAACATGCCTATAGTTGTCCACAACACAATCACTGAGAAAACAAGTGTGCATATGAGATCAAGTATCTTCCACTCTGGTTTGTACCATATTATTGCCCCTCCTATCATCACCCCAATGCTCTGAATTGCATCTCCCAACACATGTAGATAAGCACCTTGAATGTTTAAGTTCCTCTTCTTCTTCTCACTCTTCCCACATCCAGTTCCATTCTCAAGCAAGGCTTCAGACATATCATTCTCATGTTTGTGGTCATGTTCATGTTCATGACCATGATCATGACCGTGGCTGTGACCGTGAGCATGATCATGACCGTGGCTGTGACCGTGAGCATGACCATGATGTTCATGCCCCAACAGACAAGCCATTATAATGTTCACAAGCAGACCAATAGCAGAGACAACAAACATAAGAAAGCCCTGAACTTCACCACTACCATTATGTAATCTTTCAATAGCTTCGTATACTAAGATACCTGCAAGAAGCCAAATCATCTGAATAGAAACAAGAGCACCAAGAATCTCAATCCTGAAGAATCCATAAGACTGTCGTGGGTTTGCTTGCCATCCCGAAGCCCACAGAGAGAACAAAGATATAGCAAAAGCTGCAACATCAGACAAAAGATGAGCAGCATCTGTAAGAATAGCAAGACTGTTGGCTTTGATTCCTCCAACAACTTCCACGGCGATGAAGAGGATACAGAGGACAACAGCACCCAACAGCTTCCTCATCGATGTTGCTCGTTCTGCAGCGTCTCTTGAGATGGTCTTGGCGTCAGAGAACCCGCAAGGCGTTTCTCCACATGTCTTCTTCAAGGTTGTCTCTGCTGGTGGTAAAATCTGAACCACATGGTGGTGGTGGTGGCTTTCGTCAGAGTGATCACATTGCTTCTTGTGTTCGTGGTGCTTTTGGTCTTCCATCTTTGAAACAGTAACAAGGTATTATAGCAACAAGAAAAAGACGAGATACCTTGTTCTGAATTCTGAAGAGAAAAATCACAAGTTGGGTTTGTAATACTTCTCTAGATATATATATATATATACATATAAATCTGCAAACAAAACTGTAATATTAGTGGAAAAATGGGAAAAGAAAATTTAGGAAAAGATAGGAAATTTACAAAATATGGAAAAAGAGGAAATATGAAATTCGTGAGCAGACTCTTTGGTTTCCAATATTGGTTAATTTACTTTGTTCGAAATTAAAAGTTATTTATTTTCTTTTTTATTATGCTAACTTCTCTCAAACTTTCTTTATTTTTCTTTTTTGGAAAATGTCTTCAATACTAGTCCACATTCACGGGAGCCTCTCTACTTTTTTCTTTTTTCATATAATCATTTCAGCAAGTCCATTATTGATTGTGGTTCTGTTCCAAAAATATGTTTAGCTTCTGAATGAAAAAACTAAGGCCTATGTGTCTGTGACTGTTTGTCGTTTTTTCACTGTCTTTTTGCATACTACTTCTATACTTTTAAGAAACCAAAAACATTTTGAGTTTGGTTCTTTTTAAAAGGTATGCGGATAAGGTTTATACTTCTTTTCCTACTTGGTACTTGGTACTTGATATTTGGTAGGTGTGGAAAATACATATTGAGTCGATTTAAACCGAGTCAATCAAATCCGGGTTCAATTTATTTTATTTTCTATACAAACCCGGATCAGCAACTTTCAAGTTCGGGTTAAAATCAAATTACAATACAAATTGATCGGTTTTGATTATGATGCTATTATTTTTTAGAATCCGATTTTTTCAGAAAGTATTGTTAAGAGTTGTGATACAATACTACAATCATGAGTATGCGAAAACAAATTTTAATTTGTTTGAGTCCATTTATAGAATTGTATTTCAGCAAACCAAATTTTTAAGAAAATCTAATTTGACCAAAAATTAAGTTTCGGTTTGATCTAGTTTATAATTAAGTTTTGGTATTATAAACTAGATCAAACCGAAACTGATTTTTTTATCTAATTCGATCATATTTTTTCCATACATAAACAAAATCCCAAATTCCTTTATTTAAATCCTAATATTCCTAATCACATTTGTTCTTTTATTGTTTTTGGAGTCACACTTTAAACATGTTTTATTATTCTCAACCTGACATTATTATAGGTGGTAGTTGAAAATTTTCTCTTTATTTTCTAGCACAAAAAGCCATTTTCTATCATTTTTAGGTGTTTAACCAACCATGATAAACCGTAAATCTTTTGATTTAGTGGCCAAAGTCACGGTCTAATTTCGTGGCATTCAGGATTCAATCTTTATAGCAAAAATTGTTTGTGTTGTAATTATGACATATTATCTTAATTATTTTAATTGTAAATTATTTATTTAATTAATTTAACTGCTTACAACACTTTAATTCTCATATTAATTATCACTCATTAATTATTATAGTGGATTTATATAGAATAGAAAAGGATATTTTTTTAATATGTTACCATATACATTTTCAAATAAAACATAACATTTATAATATATAATTTATTATAGACAATATCATATATCAGTTTCGTATATATATATATATATATATATATATATATATATATATATATATTNTTGATTATTATATTTGCAATGTTGATAAAGATATCTAAAAGTTTTAAATCTTAATTTATAACAAAAATACAAATTTTGTGATGTTAGAAACTTAGGCAAATTGTTTACGGTTCAAATATTACTATACACTACGAATTTTTAAATAGAAAAAACAAACATATTTAATCAAAGTGAAAATTTCAAAATCGCGCATAGCACGGAAGGTCCCTAGTTCTTAATAAAGTTGGAAACAACCAAGGAAAATGGAGTGTAGTGCTGAATTGTGAATTTGGGTGATGACTCAGACCTCACCATCTTTCTTGTCTTTCTCTTCATTTGAGATGTTTTAAATTGACAAATCAAGACTTGTCCTTATCCCGCCGAGCCACGTAAAATTGAAGACCACGTGAACACTAGTACTCCAACCTCTTTACTGCTTTTGCAAGGATTTCCAAATATTTTTTAAAAGAAAACACCAGCGCTGGTCCGAGTTCCAATACTTGTGCTGTCGTGATTGATTCCATTATTGGTAAGTGCACTTGTAAACGTGTTAACTGCAAAGAAAACCATATCTTTTTTTTGACTCTTTACATGTTTTAGGATGAATATATAAATTTCAAACTGAAGACTTACAATATTACTAGGTGATTGGTCTAGTTTATCGTTAAGTTAATATATTCAGTTATATTTGTGTACTTTATTTTGTTTAAAATACAAAATAGGTAATACATATGTAAATCTAACACAAATTTCTGAACACTTCAGTGTAGATGATATTTCTTATTTTTGTTTTGTGCTATTTTCTCTTTGTTCGTAATAGAAACTTTGACTCATATTCTAGACTTTAATCTGGATTGGTATATTTCGACAGTTTCAAATGACTGATCTTAATTTTTGTTTATTATTCTTCAAAATGTTAACACTACATAGAATTGTCTTCGACATATTTGGAAAGAAAACTTTGTATCTTGTAGATAAATACATTATAGGTAATCTACTATTATATTGTAATATGTCATTCCAACAAACTCAAACGATCTTTTTAGCTTTTTGAGTGGACTTCAATAATTTCCAACCATTTCTTCATATTTTATTTTAGAATGGATTAATTCTAAAAATGGAGCAGCGGTATTCTCTAACCTATTACTCTACTTTTTATTCCAAATTTTTTTTTTATATTATTACTAATTTGTTAAAACACTTTATATTTATCAAATTTACAGATTTTTTCATTACTTTTTCATAATAATTAAATAAAATCACATTATTTTACTTAAAAAATATTGTATAAATAAATTTACATTGTATAATTAAAATAAATAAAAACAAATGAAAAATAAAAATATTATAGTTTGATTCGGGCCAATAACGGAGCTTAACCACATATACCCATTTTTTATCTCATTAATCATATATACCCACCTTCTTTCCTTTTAGTTATTTTTTTTTTTTGTAAGAAGTCTAAAATACCTGTATTTAAATATTAACTATCTAAACCCTAAACCCTAAACCCTAAACCCTAAAAAGTCTTTCCACCCCTAATAAACTCTAACCTCCTAAAATATAAACCCTAAATCCTAACAATTAAATTCTAATAGTTATTAAAAATTAAACCCTAAATTTATAAGGGTTTAACCCTAAATCTTAGACCCTAAGAAAATCATAAACTCTATAATTTTACTAAATCTTAAATCCTAAAATCCTAAACTCTAACAAATATATTATTTATAATAAAAAATAGCTTTGGTAAATGAAGGGTATAATGATATTTAAATAAAAACAGGTGGATATATGTGATTAAAAAAAGATGTGTAGTTATATGTGGTTAGTGGTTATGTAAAGTTGGGTATATTTTTCATTCTCTCTAAAAAAACAAAGCATATGGAAATTAAAAAATAATATAGTTTTGATGAAAAAAATAAATAATATAGTTGATAATTTATATTATGTTGTTTATTGATATATTTTCATATATTTTTATTTTATTATTAGTTTTATTGCAATTTTTATTAAATATAATTATATTTTGAACTATATAAATATAAAATAAAAATAATCTATAATTCGAGGATGCATTTATAAATTAAAAGGTTTAATTCTAAAATTGAAGGAAGTTTGGATTGGGGTTGGAGATGTCCTAAGATCCATCATTTACAGTTTTAATAATTAAAGAAAAATACTAATTAAAAATCAATAAAATAAATGTAAGTATTTTTCTGCTCAACGATGTGTATATCATTAGTATATACATAAATTTTGCGTTGTTTTCATATTTAAGAACACAAAAATAGGGAGAATGACAAATATACCCAATTTGTCATACCCATAACCACA
>OVAP01008187.1:0-10112 GCA_900406295.1 Aurinia saxatilis
TTTAATTGAATGTAGAGGGAAGGTGAATAGGAATCGAGTGGGATCATTAGCCTTGGGCTTAAAGATAAAATTGGAACAAATTGGGATGTTTTGATCTTGAATAGGTAAAGGTTTCGCATGTCAAAGATTAGCGTTAATTCGAATCTGTCCTTAGAACTTATAATGCATGCTTTCTAGCTTTGAGTCCCCACTTTCAAACCTTTCTCTCTTCTTTAACCTTTGTAGTTTGCTTGCGGACAAGCAAAGGTTACGTTTGGGGGAATTGATATATCGCATTTTTAAGTCGTTCTAACCCCGGTTTTAAACTGTTTCTCGAGTCTTTTAGTGTCATTTTAGAGTCTTAACAGGAGCAAAACATGTGGAGTATAAATTTGAGCTTCAAGAAGGAGTTATACGACGAAAGGTGAAGAATTCATTAAGAAAGAAACATGGATCGATCGATCTACACGTGATCGATCGATCCATGATCACACCACACCGACGGATCATGCATGGANAACACTCAAGACCAGCGAACCAGGCATAGATCGATCAACAAGCCAAGGACCGACCGATCCATGCATGGATCGATCGATCCGCCTCCGCGATCATCAATTTTGGAAACTCAAATCAGATCAATCATTACCATATTTGGCAAGATCACACACGGTTTTGCTCCCCTATATAAAGGGATTGACCCCCAGAAACCCTAGAACACGTTCTTCTTTTCATTTTCTTAGAACAAACACTCTTGTTTCGTTGTTTTGGATAATTTGCTTCATTTTTTTTTGAAGATTCATTGAAGGGACTTGCATCTTCTCTCCATTGTCATCCTTGATACTGCTGAGAAGTGTTTTTAAACACCTGTATCCCTTACATTTCGTTTTTTATATTGAGTATTATTCAGATATCAATTTTGGTTTCATGTCTCTCTATTTATATTGCTTTATTGTCTTCATAATGATGTGTGAGTAGTTAGGTTGTTAGATTTAGGGGAACCATGGTTAGATAGGTTTTTGGCTGGATAAAAATAGGTTAGTCACTAGAATAGCTTCCTCCTTGTTGTGCCTTAAGGCTTAGACTAGTTTGATCTCCTAGTTTATGATCATAGGAACTCCTATTAAACGAAAGTGTAATAGGTTTCTTGACAGCCCATTTAGGGGAGCAAAATGTCCATAGCCAACGAAGGTTGATGCTAAGGCATTTTGTGAACAAATTAAACCAGCTAGAAATGCTCTCTAGCTTAGTTAAACTCAAATGAGAGTTTAGGTGTTTGCTTTGCTAAGAGAAGTAATTGGTACCACGAAAGTGGACCAATTTAGAATTCTGTTTAAGTTGAAGTTAGCGTTGTTTAGAACCTGAATAGTCATCCAGTTAAGTCCAATTGTTCTATGACTAATACCAAAAATCAACTTCTCTTTTAAAGGTATAATTGAAATTTTAATGTGTTTTCTTATTAAGTGTGAAATAATTTAGAATGACAATTAAAATGAAAGGGATAGATTATTATTTTTGCCTTTCTATAAATAATACTGGAAAGAATATGACCAATGGTAAGATGTATTTGGTAAAAGTAAAACCTTCCAGACACTGTTATTAATTAGCCAGCCCATTAATGTGAATTCTACAGTTAAGAAAATCCTAAAATTAAATGAAATGAAAAGTCATGTCATCACATGGTATTTGCTTTTTGTGACATTGCAGATGAAGGGCCACAATGTTAGATCAACATGAAACACTTATCTTAAATCTCTTTGACCTTCATCAGCCCCATGCATCTCTTGGAATTCTTAGTTTCCTCCACTTAACTTTTAAAATCACATCCAATTATTCAACATTTTACGTATTGCGACTCCTTTATGCAGAAACATTTACTGTAAATTCTTTAATGACCCAGCATATGTAACTGTTAAAAAATATTTCATTTTACGTAATCTGTTTTCTTCTGATAAAACTATACAGTACTCATATATAAAGCAACAGTAAGTAGCACTTCAACATCATAACAATAATAGTAATATTAGAGCTAATCATATTAAGGCGCACCCAATGATTAACTATGATTGAAGTTAAAAGAACTTAGTGTTATAACTTATAATCCGTTATTGTCTCCACTTGATTATATATGAAGTAAGGTTCTGAAATTTGTGATATGAAACATTTAAAAAAAATACTTTCGAAGATTTGTGGTTAAAGGGCATTCAAATCCATCGCTTTCTTTCCCGTGACATCATTGTCGAGGTTAATTGCTCTTCCTCTCTCCCTCGTGGTCCTTTGCCTCTTTAAATCTCTCTTATTATGTTCTCGATTTCTTTATATTTCAAATGTCTTCAAAACACTCCCCTCCCACATTCCCCTCTCTATTTTCTTCTTGCTTTCCGTTTTTCTTTAAAACTTAAGACCTTATCATAACATAAAAGCTATATACCTACTTGCCACATAGCTTATCATACCTTTCCATTTCCTAAACTAGTCATTATTAGATCTTGTCCAAACCAGTGAGAGGGAGCGAGATAGCTAGAGAGAAGAAGAAGCACACGACTTAATTAGGGTTCTTTTCTTGCCACATTATAGGACATGTCTAACAGAAGACAAAGACAATCTTCAAGTTCTCCTAGGATCTCCGATGACCGGATGATCGACCTTGTAACTAAGCTCCGTCAGGTTTTGCCTGAGATTGGCCAAAGGCGTCGTTCTGATAAGGTATCACTCATTTTTTTTTCTTTTTTTTTTGGTTAGCAACATGCATTCTACTGATTCAAATCCGGATTATGACAGAACAATGACACTAACCGAACTATGCATCACACATGTCAACATATCTTAATTTACCCTGACATATAAGAAAAAAAAAAATGTTTGTAAACCTTTATCGAAATAAATATTTATTTTTAAAAAAGGCCATTAAAATCAAACAAAAGAAAAGAAGTTGTAACTTTTTGACTCCTGACATCAAGGATATCAATTTTCACATTATTTTCTCATACACATATAATGACATTTACACACATTTTCCATAAAAACCATTGCCATGTGTGTACCTCCATACACATACACATGCATGCATGTCCATATATGTGCATAGTATACTCATGACATTTATGATTAAATAGGTGTCGGCGTCGAAAGTTCTGCAAGAGACATGCAACTACATAAGAAACTTGAACAAAGAAGTTGACAATCTCAGTGAACGTTTGTCTCAGCTTTTGGAATCCGTCGATGAAGATAGCCCTGAAGCAGCTGTTATTAGAAGCCTACTTATGTAAACTTTAACGAGCTCTATATGTTATATGTTGTGTTATATATGTAACCTAATCTTCCTTAATTATTATATGAACTGTTTAAGACCGAGCTTGATCTTTAGCTAGATCACCTTGAGTGGAGACCAAGACGTGGTACACTTTTTATTCGAAAAGCGTTAAAGAAAATAAGTGCGACACGTAAACGAAGGAAGTTATGATCCATACCAAAGCATATGAGATACCACCATATTATTGTGTTAATGTGCGGTTGTTACTTTTTTGGGGTAAAATCTTCATAGAACAAAAAAAAAAAACCAAATCTTTGGATTCCTCTGAAAGTGAAGAAATTATGGAGACTTGAAGACATGCTGGAACAAGAGAAGAGTTGTTCCAACGAGGAATTTAGACGAAATCAATAGATGAAAATAATGAGAAAGTCGCCAATTGAAGATGACGGTTGATCAAACAAAAACAGTTGGTGTAGATGATGGTTGTATCCTCACGGAGAAAGTAGACTTCATTTGTCATCTACATCTACTAGGAAGACATCAATTGTAGTCTACCAGGTCATTGTATGTTTAAAATTAAATTATAAATTCAGAAAAAATTAATATGGTACATAAAAATTAATGAGTAGAAAAACCTGTAGATTTTTGAAGTTAGTAAAATAGATTTGCACTACAATCTATAAATTAAATCAAACTAAGATAATTTAGGTTCAAAACCAAATTTGTGAAAAGTGATTTATAAGTGTAGACTTCATATGGAGTATGCTGTAAGAAATTGAATAGGCGGGAACTTAAATATTATTTTCCACCAAATAAATTGAAATATTTTGAATGCAGAATTTATATGAAGTCTGCTGTAAATTTATATTGTAAATTTAAATTATAAATTTTATAAAAAAAATCTGTCTAAAAAAATAATTCATAGCAAAAAAAGGTAATTGTCGTCTATGTAGAATTAATTTTGTCCAAAACAACCTAGTATTACTAATTTACATGAAATCTGAAATTTAAGAATTGGTGCAATATTACAAAAACAAAAATCAAACCAAAGTTAAACCAAATTAAACCAATACTGATTTAAACCACTATAAACCAATAAAACCTAATAATCGACTCACCATATATAACGAATTAAAAACCCTATTTTGTAAAAATAGAGACTGCGGACTCTCCTCTCTCTCTCTCTCTCTCTCTCTCTCTCTCTCTCTCTCTTTTTCTCCTTTTTTGCTCGTGCTTCCTCTCTTCCCTNAATGATTTGGGATTTTCTATGAACTATTCAATTATGTTTCGCTGGATTCGAATTCTACAGCCTTTTTCCATCGTTTATCCTTACTATTCTTATGCTTTCTCATGAATTCATCGATCTAGAGCTCTGAAGAAAACAGAGAGGATACTATGAAAGCAGAGGAAGCTCACTTTTCTTGCTAAACAATGGCGAAACGGAACTAATTCCTTTAATGACTCTCAATCCATGTTTTTTTGTAGGCACCGATTGATGTATATTACTTGATTATTTTTGCAGACAAAGACGGGTTCTGGTGAGACGAGCCTTGCTGTCGAATAGATGCTCGTGTTAGTCTTAATCTTAATGTTATTGCTTGATTTGCTTGGATGACAAGTTTGCTCTGATTTTAATATGTGTATTGGTTCAGTAGATTTTCGATGATATGATATACTTGTCTTGGAAAGGGTGTTGTCAGTGAGCTTTGCAGGTATGCTTAGTTTAACAAACTCAATCAAAAAGGGGGAGAATGAAAGTGAAGAAATTATGGAGACTTGAAGACATGCTGGAACAAGAGAAGAGTTGTTCCAACGAGGAATATAGACGAAATCAATATATGGAAATAATGAGAAAGTCGCCAATTGAAGATTGCAGCTTGACAAAAAGAAAGGGAATATTCACCATATCGTTGGTGAATATTATGTGAATATACTAGAAGATTTCTATATCCTACGAATATAAAAGGGAGACTAGGAAGAGTTCTAGGGTTAGCCGTTTTGAGTGTGTAACAGTTTGAGTTTAACTTTTACGTCGGGGAGAGTTAAGATAGCTCTATACGGTGAACTAGAGATTGTCTTGTAATCTTTTAGTTCTTGAGAGTTCAGATTTCACTGGTAGCAAACTATGTAGTATCTTAGGTGTTGTGTAATTCCGCTCAAAGGTTCTTTGAGAAAGAAATCTATAAGAAAAGCAAATACATCGTCGTGTATTTGAGGAAAAGTTTGTGTCTCGGTTCCATTACTTTTTCATCCTCATCTCTCTTCCTCCCGCCAACGAAGCCTCTCCGAGAAGCCTTGAATCGAAGCGTTGGTGGTTCCGGATTGGTGGTTATGTTTTAAATCTCACCCCTCGAATTGTCTACTCTCTCTCATGCTTAGTGGCAGATTTATTTGGTTTTAACGACATTTTAGTTTGTTCTTAATTGTATTTTGGTTTGGATGTGGTGATATAATTATATATTCTGATTGATAGATTCTTTAAGTCTTAGTTACATATTTGTGTTTAATGTTTCACAGATTTGTTTGGACTTAATGACATATTAATATGTAGTTATCAATATATTTGTTTGTTAAGTTTGATAGATTTGTTATTTTACGAGTATAGTTTTTTAACAACAAATTAACTTCATGATCCATTGATTAATTTTTTTTACATAAACTCTTGATATACAGAAAAAGAAATAACAAATCTCAACCAAATAAAAGACGATAGTAATGACTGCGAAAAAGGTCATGGGAGAAAGGGGTTGCTATAATTACGTTAAGTTAAGTTAATAATCAAATCCATTACATCAGATTTTTGGGTTGCGTTGTCAAAGCTGTAAAAGAACTATCATAGCTCAGGGTTTGTTGCGTCTGTTTTTAGTTATGTATTGGCACAATTCTACTTAAAAGTCTGCCAACACTAATAAAATTGCCACTATTGGACCAAATCTGCTACAACGGCGGGGGTAATCCATAAACTGTTTTGCGCAGTTTATAAGTCCGCTTCAGTATTAGACTTGTGTATTAATCTGCTTTTACAAAACCCGAAAATAACAAGTCTCTGAACAAGTGAATCTAATACTCGATCCATATGTAAAATAAGTCTGTCAACAAAAACAATTCTATCAAACAAAAACAAAACTATGTGGAAAAAAATTATGAGCTATGGTTTTAGCCTCGTTAAAGAGTGTGTCGTTTATAGCTAATCAAAATCTTTAGCTAAACCACAAACCACTAGATGTGATTGTAGTATAGTTTGAGGATCGAATCCACTAGGGGAGAATGACTAACATGTTAAATACATTAAAATCACGCCTAGCAAGTGTTCGAAGAAATGTTTGAAAGAACAAAATTTTCAGTTTTTCTTCCTCAGTCTTTGAGAAAAATAGTTTGGGGGGGGGGGAGCAAATGGTTTATTGAATCTAGGATAGTTCATATAGATTGTGTGCTTGTTCTAATGTTACCAAAACCAAGAAATTTGCAGTTTAGAGGAAGAAGTGATTTATTTGAAAGTGTTTAATGCTTAGAAGGTATGAACTTGGCAAATTTGATGCCTGATTTATTTGAAAGTGTTTAATGCCTGGTTCTAGTTCCATATACAGATGCCTTTATTGTACTACAAGTCTTAATAGCTTGTATATGGGTATGAAAGCCCAAACTATTTATTCAAAAAATGTAAGAATCTTTCTAGTCAATTTACAAAAAACATGGCCCATTTTAATAAATTACCCACATCTAAAAATATTCCCAATAATTATCTTTACCGTTACAAGACAAAAGTGGTACGAGAGAAAACATAATTTTATAATTTATCATTTTCTTGTTGAATAATATGATTTGTTTTACTCTACTAGATATAACATATATATATATATATATATATATATATATATATATATATATATACACACGAATACAAAGATAGGATTTAGTTTAATGACCAAGTAATCTTGAATATATTAATGAGTTGTACAATCGGCATCCATATAATGCGTATACGATGTTGGGCTCGATTGGTAATGGCTGTAGTTTTGAATTTTTTGTTGTAGAAATCAAACTGTAGGTTTTTTTGCTGTGACTTTAGATTTTTATGCTGTAAGATTTTGGATGTAAGTTTTAATATTTTGTAAAGTCAGAATAGTAGAGCTCTGGTTTTTTGGGCTCTCTACAACACTAAAAAAAAAAAAAAAACAAAAAATTTGTAGATTTTTCAAAGGAAACAATCTTTTCTACAGCATGATTGCCAAAAATTTAGTGCTTTAGAAAAAAATATGGATGTAGAAAGAATCTACAACCTTTACCAATCACACCTGTTACCTCATTAAAATTTTCCAAAAAATCTAATGAAAAAACCCATGGTTAAGAGAAAAGGAGTGCACAGTACTTATACTATACTCATGAATACATGACTTCAAATCTTCGCTTTTACTCCCATTCAAGACTACCTGATTTTGATATTTGAGGTGATATAGTTCAATATGATGAACAAAATTCTTGAAAATAGTAGTTGGAAGCGTTATGGTAAGCAAACCCTCTAATTTTCACTTGAACGAGTCCATAACATACCAATCTTATGTATTTCAAGTTTCTTGTAGATGATTCATC
The DNA here is from genome assembly GCA_900406295.1 of Aurinia saxatilis. NCBI lineage: Eukaryota > Viridiplantae > Streptophyta > Magnoliopsida > Brassicales > Brassicaceae > Aurinia > Aurinia saxatilis. The sequence continues at coordinate 7,820 of OVAP01008187.1, forward strand.
TCAATCATTCTACTTTCTTCTATCGATCTCATGTATTTATAACTAATACTTTGGAGGAATGACCTTCATCATCATTCAGATTATAAAATCCTCTTAAGTATCCATCATTTCAGTAGTCTCTGCTGTCCAACTAAAAATTATGTCATGGAAAAACCTAATGGGATAAACATTATAATTGGAAAAAGTGTAAAACCATGCTCATCATCATCATCATATATATATATATATATATAGATATTCCTTCCCTCTGAAGTATTTTCTTTTGGAGATGCATTCCTAACATATACCACTACAAGAAGACAGTTTTTTTGCAACAAATTTTGCATCAATTTTTTCAATACAAATTTGTATCCCTTTAGCATCAATTCAGCGTCGAAAATTCAAACCATTGCGAAATCAATTCAAATTTACGTTGTTTGGTTTTCATTGCCAATTCGACGCAAATTAGCGCATGATTAGCATCGATTTTGTTTGAAAATTTTGCATCCACCAAGCGTCATTTATTCGAGTTTGTGTGGAAGCAAGGCTTCACACCAAGGGAATTTGTGTATAGTATTTAAAAGAGGGCCCTTGTGATAGCCGAAATTCTCACAACCAAAAGTTGTAAAGTAAATTCTAAAGGATTCTTAACTTTCTATGTAATCTAATAATCGGAGACCAAAAAGTGTTTAAGTGTTTTCTTTATTGATGAAGTACAAAGACCGCAAGAGAAAGTCCCACTCCTCTCTCGCGTGGAAAGAGATGTCCCCAAAAATGAATGACTAGTTCTCTTTATATAGAGATTACAAACAAACCCTAACTGCACGAGAATAAAGGAATTTCATATCTATCTTCAGTTTCCTTCCTTATCGCTTAGATCCGCTCACAATTCATGTTTATCTTGCTCGGTGATTGCACCGTTAGGTTAACCATCGTCAGCTCGGCCCATTGCGTGATGAGGAAGTTTAGCTCGGCTCGGATCACTAAGTTGACGAGAGCAGGTCGGTTAGGCCCAAGACGCGTCGAGGAGGTCAGGTCGGCCCATCACGAAAGGAGGGACTCAGCTCGGCCCAAGATGTGTTGAAGCGGCCAGCTCGATCCACCGTGCGGTGTTCAGCTCGGCGCATCTCACGTCGTGGCGTCCAGGTCGGCCAACGAGGGAGCTCGGGTCAGATCAACCGAGCTACATTTCAGCTCGGGTCGAGTCTCGCGTATCACCGAGCTCGGGTCGGATATTTCGACAAGCTTCGTGTCGGGTCGTGCTTGTTTGGTCGCAAGTATTGTTGTTCACTTCGGCTAGTCGTGAAAGGTTTGCGATCTGTACTTCAGCTAGACATGATTTCAGCTAGGAAATGCTGACGAGCTGGACTTTCAGCTAGACAAAAATCCAGCTAGGCACTTTCTGGATAAGCATTCTCAGCTAGGCAAGATTTTTGCTAAGCAGAAATCCAGCTAGACGAGTTCCGACTGCGATGGATTCCAGCTAGGCAGAATTTCAGCTAGGCAAATTCTGAGTAAGTATTTTCAGCTAGGCCGAACATTGTTCATCAGCTAGGAAAATACTTCAATATTATTTTCAAAGTATAAATCTTGATGGGGTGGAATCTAACCCCCACAGTTAGCCCCCTAGCTCGTTAATCTTGGTCATGTGTGACGAGATGAAGTTACTTAGTCAAGATTTGTGTTTGAAACGTTCCGAGCCGAGGTGGACTTGCAACACCGTCGTAGCTCATCGTCGCTTGCAGCGACTTTCGATAAAATATTATTAATGATAGTACATATTTATTTGGACTGACCCTGAAATAAATATTACTGTTGGGCCGGGCCCTGGAAATATGATGGATTTTATCCAAAATATTTTTGTTGAATTTAATGTTTTACTTGGAAATTGATAATTTTGAGTTGATTCTATAAATACTAATTAGAGGCTCACTCCCAAGTTTTCTCCTCACAACTTCACTTATCCAAAAATCTTCAAGGTATATTTTTGCTCTCTTCTCTCTTCGCCTTTATTTTTTTAATATTGTATATAGAAAAAAAACTAGAATAACACACATTTTAGATAAAACTACTATTTTGTCAAGTGAAAGTTTGGGCCAAGTGATATTTTATTAATGACCACTTTGTCCTTCAATCATTTGATAAAAAACAGTAATTACGGAAAATGCCATTACTGAATTCTTCGAAAATAACAATATTTACGAAAATGCCATTATTATCATGTGGTGGGAGACTTTTAATTCATAACAGATTTATTAAGTTAATGACAGATTTATTTTGGTATGTTATTCTAGTAATGAAAAGTTTTGTGTTT